>JAATLQ010033606.1:58753-77328 GCA_013421005.1 Heliconius erato x Heliconius himera | reverse complement strand
ATATATATATATATATATATATATATATATATATATATATATATATATATATATATATATATATATATATATATATATATATATATATATATATATATATATATATATATATACAGAAAACTATATACACATAATTTAATTACATATGTAATTAAAAAAATCTCTTATATATATTTCAGAAACAGTATTGTTTTATTATGAAGCTTTCTATTTCTATATAAAAAATGTTACTTATTAATTGCTTCGTTGGAATGAGTATGCTTATTCATAATATTTCAGTTTCCATTGTTGCTATCATGCCATCTTTATGACACTTTATGACAATTAACCTACATTGTAAGAAATGCTTGCAATTTTTTACGAAAATCCCAGGAAATCTACTTTTTTGTTTTATTTTTCGAACAATAATACAGACAATATAAATGAACGTTTTTTATTTCATATTGTTGTTTGTTTGTTCATCTGTTTCAAAATATATTTCTTATGTTGGAGTCCAGTTTCGAAATTAATAATACACAATATCTACTTTTTGTCAATTTCAAATTGAACTAGGTCAAATATTTATGGTTATAAATAAACCTTTAATTGAGGTCAGTCTTGGTGCAGAGGCACGAGCATGCCATTGTGGACGTGACAGGTTGTGGCTTCGATTCTTACTCAAAAAAAGATTTTTTTTAATATTTTTATGTTCTTTGCTCTGTAAACGAGGCAATGCGCGGGCATTTATACCACTCAAAACGCAATGCCTCAAAAATTCGACAGAAGGCGGGAAACGGAAGTGTCCTAATGGGAATGGAGTGTCCTAACACTAGATTCCCAGATTCCCTCTGCCTACGCCTACGTGCGGGATACAGCGTGAAGCTACAAAAAAATCCTTTCATTATTTTCCTTACTCAAAAGTTAACGTTCAGTTCTGTTATTCAACATGTTAGATCTCTAAAATTTGCTGGAGCTGCTTATAATATATCTGCATTAGTGTTTTCTTGGTTAAATAAAGTGGATACTACGTAGTATTTGATAAAGAGATGATCTCCACTAGAGTTTATAAAATAAAAGTAATCCATAAAGACTAAAAATAACACAATTCTTTTCAGAACTTTCTTAAACAATGTAATTATTATTATGTAAATATTTTAATGTTTTGTTCTGAAATCTGTTGTTAGATGATACGGGAAAAGTAATTACGAACAAACTATTTTTACTTAATAACCATTTTTTTCTTAAAAAACAAACGTTTACAAAAAAAAAACGAAAATGTTCATTGCAAATTCAATCAAATTGAAAAAAAAATAAAAAAAAAAATATTAATCCCACTAAAAACATTTTCATGTAAAGTGTTGCCAAGACGATGGCTCCACTATTTATCCCCAATATTTATCAGATCACAAGTAGAGTCAAATTTCTAAATCTATATGTGTGTGATGTAGATGCCCTAACTTCATAAACTCTACACCTTAGTCAAAATACGTGGCTTACATGGCTTGGCAAACATATAGGATACAGATATGTAAATAAAAAAACACATCGTACAAGGGTTCCTATCGTTCGCCACTTTCATACAACGGAAAGAGATCCAGCGTATGGTCAAACATAAAAGAATCTTCTGCATACCTTTATATAAATATAACCACATATATAACATATATAATGAAGTAAGAGCAAAATATATAAATTATTTTATCCTACCAAAATAATTTTTTTGATATGTTGTCAAGACACAACAAATTTCAGTTTTACAGGACTTCAAGAAGTACCTTTTGAATTTTGTTGTCCATTAGTCGGTCAGATGTGAAATCTAAATTATAAGTTATAATCGAAATTTAAGTAACAGACGAAGCGGTTCTGTAAAAAAATGGTATGTCTTAGAAATTAAAGTGGGGAGCGAAGTGTCTTAACATTAGGATCCCAGGTTCCCATGTACCCTGCTATATGCAGCGTGAAGCTATATTTTTTCTTTTTTGTATTTAAATTATTCTTATATTGATCTTACTTTCCTAATTAGTTAAAATATTTATATTGCGATTTACTTCTGTCTTCTATTTAAGCTTGGCGATTTTACATCTTTTCTATTATAATACTTAATTGATTTATCTATTTTTTTACTATATTCTGGCTTGTTGCACTTACATCTTAATTTAATGATAAGACAATAGGTTACAATTTTGCGCAACAATATAAACATTGTAAAATATTTTGCATTGTGAAGTATTCATAATATACCTACATATATAAATATTATCTATGATTATTAGAGGCCGGTCGTGGCGCAGCGGCACAAAGTGTGACTGTAAAACCGACTGGTTGTGGGTTCGATCCCCACTCGAGGAATTGAAATATTGACTTAAATTTATATTTCCATTTCTTCGCTCTGTTAAATTTATATTTCAATTCGGCAGAAAGTGGGCAACGAAGTGTCTTTCACTAAGTTCCCTCTGCCTACTCTGCTGTGTGCGGGATACAGCGTGAAGCTGTTTTTTTTTATCTATGATTACATAATGTAAGCCTGTTTGAGTTTTTAATAAATATGGCTGTATTCGTTTAATATCGATGTGCCTTGTTAAATGTGAATGCAATATCACTTCGAATTACAATTGCCGTTTTAAACATGCAAAAATTGAGGCTAAAATATTGTTTTTATTATTTGGTTTTGTTTAAACAATTTTTAATACAGAAAAACCGACTACCACCGGATACCATAATCAGAACCTAACCAAGCTTTCATCAAACTACCCTTGAAGTGTATCTTTCCCAATAAAAAATAATCGAAATCGGTTGGCGTGATATTGAGTTGACATGTGATTTGCTCGTGCATAGCATTGCATACAGAGGGGTTGGCAGAGGGAACCTAGTATTAAGACACGCCGTTTCCCACTTTCTGTCGAATTCTGGAGGCGGAACTCAACGCCGAGCTTTGCTTCGACACTAGTTTAGTTAGTAGGGTTTGAACCCACAACCAGTCGCGTTTACAGTCACACTTTGTGCCCCTGCGCCACGACTGGCCTCTGGACTAATTAGTTTTGTTAGTAATACAAATATTATTAATACATTTCTAATCGTGTTCAGATTAAAGTTTGACCTAAAGATGTAGTAAAGATTTTTCGTCTCTTATAACTATATTTTGTTTTCTGCTTTACGCTGTATGTCACATGTAGTAGAGTAGACAGATGCGAAGAATGAAAATATTAAATATTTCATTTCCTCAAATGAGAATCGAAATCACAACCTGTCACAAACAGTCACAAATTTGTGCCCCTGCGACACGACTGGCCCCAAATGTATCTTTAATTTGCTATTACGTTTTTCAAAGTTGATTTCTGTTAAAAATATAATTAAGATCAGGACGATAATGGGAAATCCCATTACACTATATTATATATACAGGATGTAACGCAATCGACGCATCAACGGTTGTTTATGGGTAGAGGACCTCTATCCATAAACAGTCGTTGATGAGAGAGTAGTAGAGTAACTATCCATGTCACTTCTATGTATGGTCAGTGGTTTAGGTAGTATTTGAGAATTTGTGGTTTTTCGAAAATTCTTGAAGAAAATTTGCAAATACAGCCCAACGGTCGGGTCTGCGCTACTGAGTGTTTTCTTACACTTCACTAACGAAAATAGTTTATAAATAAGCTATATTTTATCAAAATCTTTCAAGGGTTGTAGTGACAAAAAAAAAATGCTATTGATTTTTTTCCAGAAGTAATTTTAAAAACATATTTGTGCAGTATAATCTCTAAATTTTCATGGGCCTACCTCATTGACAACATTGACAGTAAAAAATCGATATTTTTATTACGAGAATTACTTAATTATATTAAAATTGATTTCTTTAGATATTTACATAGTGCTTTGGTTATTGAGAAAAAAATTTAGAGGACAGACCAACACAACAACGACAACACAACGACAACAGTCGGGCTGTATTTGCTAATTTTCTTCAAGAATTCAATTTTTTCCGAATTTGACAAATTCTAAAATATCTGCTAAACCACTAAGAATCGCTGAACATACACGGGGGTGAAATGGATGTGTACTGAGGTCCTCTACCCATACACAACCGTTGATCCGTCGATCGCGTTACACCCTGTATAATTAAAAGATTTGAGAATAAGCGAAAAAAAGTTTAAAGATACACATGACACCTAACTTGTTTTTTTTTTATAAATGTAGGTCAAATAGATCTAACCTGATTATTCACTTTTTGTCGGTCAATTAAATGTTTTTATACTTGGTATTGAGAGGAACAGCGCTATTTGTTGTAGTTTTTATTCCGGTCCAATAATTTATTCCATCAAGATAACTTAATATTAACATTACGATGGTTTAAATAAATGGCAATGTGAGCTTGGCGCTTTGGAGTGAGGTATCTAACTGTACATGATATACTGTGCTAGTCTCTCTTAAAGGAATGTTGATGTTTTAGCTTCATGCTTTATACCGCATATATACGCAGGGTAGGCAGAGGGAACCTAGTATTAAGACACTTCGTTCCCCACTTCGGCTGAATTTTCTGAGCATTGCGTATTCAGTTGCGGAATTCACACCGCGCTTTTTTTTTAGTACTAGATCCAAAAAAAGAAAATATAAATAAATTGTGAGTGGTAATCAAACTCACAATCGTCGCCTTACTGTCACATGTTGAAAATATAGGAAATTGAATTAAATCATTGATAATATAGGTAGTTAATTTATATATAAAGTGGCATTCAATTCAACCATATAATGTCAGAGTGGAATATGTAGTCGTAATAAGGTTGAGAGAGATACAGCTTCACGCTGTATCCCGCACACAGCAGGGTGAACCTAGTGTTAAGACACTCCGTTCCCTACTTTCTGCCGAATTCTGGAGGCATTGCGTGTTGAGTGGCAGAACTCAACGCCGCGCTTAGCCTCGACACCAGAGCGAAGGAATGGAAATATAAATTAAAGTAAATATTTCATCTCCTCGAGTGGGGATCGAACCCACTACCAGTCGATTTTACAGTCACACTTCGTGCTGCTGCGCCACGTCTGGCCTCATAATAAAGTTACATGACGCAATTAAAAATGACAATTAAAAATAATATTACTATTCAAAGAATTGGTGTTTTTTGTTCCCCGAACGTAATGACGGTTGAAACTCATTTGTAAAACGCTCCACACTCGTCCCTGAAGTGTAAAAAGTCATTAAAAAGCAATTTTTCACCTATTGTTCCATGTTTTCTTGTGAATAAGTCATTTAGATAGATAAATTTCAAGGTTTTTTAAAAAATGTATGTACGAAAACGATCCACATGAAAACGCACTCACGACCCAGCTCTATACTATAAAATAGACTGCATGTGGGTTTGAACCCCACTCGAGGTAATGTAATATTTATTTACATTTATATTTTCATTTTTCCGCTCTATTGTCGAGGCAAAGCACGGCGTATGAGTTTCGCCACTCAACACGCCATGCCTCCGGAACTTGGCGGAAAGTGGGGAACGGAGTGTTTTAACACTAGGTTTCCTCTGCCTACCCTGTTGTGTGCGGGATACAGCGTGAAACTGATTTACTTTAATTTGATTTATGAAAAATATACCACAGTTATTTTTTTTTCAAAGATGGCAATGTTAAAAATACAATTAATAATATTTTAAAAGTGTTTGGCCCTTGCTACGAGTACGATACACTAAAACCATTTACACAAAATTTTAAGTTGAAATAGATAAAATTAAATAAATTGTCAAATATTCTGACTAAGTTATTTATAAATATTAATACAAAGGTAGTATCCAGTAAATAATTATAAAAGTCTTATTGTCGTAGGTATGTCAACGTGTGGGCGCGTTCCGTTCCAACGCGTTCTAGAATGCTTCATAATAATAAAATATAAAAACATAATATGGATCTAACTCATTTACTATTTGAATTGCATAATAGCTACTGTCAATGTTTATAATTATTTATATTGACAGGTTAGTGGCGCAGTGGCGAATAGGTGTGAATTATTCGATATTAAATATCATCATTATTGAGGCCGTCTTGGCGCAGTGGTATGTGTGACTGTAAACGCAAAGGTTGTGGGGTTGATTCCCACACGGAGAATTGTTATTTATTAATATTTTAATTTCTTCGCTCTGGTAACAAGGCTAAGCGTGGTGTTGAGTTCCGCCACTCAACACGTAATGCCTTGAAAATTGAAGGCGAAAAGTGGGGAGCGGAGTGTCTTAACACTAGTTTCCCTATTCTGCTATATGCGGAATACTGTGTGAAGCTAAAACAAAAATATCATCTACAATTTTAGAATACAAAATACAAAGTGATCCTATATTTAAATAAATTGTAATAAAATAGTGAAGCAAAAGGAAAAAAATGTTATAGAGTAATGTAAATAATTGAATCATTTGTACAAATATTTTTATACAATTATATAAAGTACTTCTAATATTAAATATATAAAAAAACTATATTGATCTTACCAGAGAACGCTGATAGTGTAGAGAAAGGGTAAATAAATGTAATAGGTGCTTAACAGGAGAGGACTAGCTTTTACCCACGGCTTCGCTCACGAAGTTGACCACTTGATTTTTCTTATTGACACCCCAGATGGCGTAGTGATATATTCAAAGTTTTCGTTTTTGTAAAAATTTAAACTGTATAGGATACTTTAAAAAAGAATATCGATTAAACAAAGTTTAATATATATTTATAAACATAATAAGCTTAGTATATGTATACATTATCATAATGATCGCTTAAATAGTTTACACGTGAAAACATAATAAACAAACAAACTCACTTTCGCTTATAGAATATTAAGTATAAGGATTATTCTTCACTTAAACTAATATGATTGATTATTGTTATAATTAGTCATTCAGAAGTAAATCTATAAATATGTTAATTTATTTCTGTTTATCTTATAATTAGCGACATACCTTCAAATTCGAACGCGATAATACATTTAAACCAGCTTCACGCCGTATCCTGCACACAGCAGTGTAGGCAGAGAAAACCTACACTAGGTTTTCTCTGCCTACCCTGCTGTGTGACTGGTTGTGGGTTCGATACCCACTCGAGGAAGTGAAATATTTATTTACATTTATATTTTCATTTCCTCGCTCTGGTTTCGAGGCAAAGCGCGGCGCTGAGTTCAGCCACAGTAGTAGTAGGCAGAGGGAACCTGGTGTTAAGACACTCCGTTTCCCGCTTTCTGCCGAATTCTGGAGGCATTGCGTGTTGAGTGGCAGAACTCAACGCCGCTCTTAACCTCGACACCAGAGCGAAGAAATGGTAATATAAATTTAAGTAAATATTTCATCTCCTCGAGTGGGATTCGAACCCACAACCAGTCGGTTTTGCAGTCACACCTCGTGCCGCTGCGCCACGACCGGAAAATTTGTTGATATACTTTAAAATTTAAAATACAATTTTAACTTATAAACCGCCAAATATATCTGACTTATTTAATTGGACAGGGAATAATACTGTATTGTTTAAAATAGTCTCGTATATAGCCTTTTTTTGTAATTTGCATAACATAAAAATGGTTACTGTAGGTTGTCGTAAAGTGGTTACCGTACTGTTGTATGCTATCACAGAGTTTTTTAAAACTTAAAGCAGAATCATTTTCAAATACCTAATCTATGTCTTGTTTTAAGCTTAATCAGCTTATCCAGCGTCTTCGCTGAAGTCGCTTCTGTTGATGCTTCACTCCTCTTGGTCATAGTATGATATAAAAGAAAAACCTTTCTCGATAAATGGACTAACACAAAAATAATTTTCCAAATCGAACCAGTACTTCCTGAGATTAGCGCGTACAATCAAACTCCTTCCCATTTATAATATTAGTAAATATATAGATATGTTATGTTCTGTTTTACATAAAATTAATATTTGCTTTAAGTTGACGTAATGTTCTTTTTGCGACTTAGTTACGTGTTTCTAGAAAGTTACGCGTTTTATCTGTTTTATATCATTCATTGTTTTGTGAATATTATATACTATACATATTATGTATATAAAAATATAAATAACAAATAGTATAAATAAAATATTATTCGAAACCTATGTTTTCTACTAACATGAGTAGATTTCGTATTATATAATTTTGTGTGCTTATTTTAGTATAGAGAAATTCTTATCTAAGCCATTTTCTGCTATTTTACCTATGTATATAGGAAGAAAATATAATTGGAAAAATAGTCATAATTTTGTAGTAATTTTTAGTATGATAATTGGTTAATCAATATTATTGCTTCTTTTATACAATTGTAGTATAATGATTAATTAATCAGTTTTACGCTGTATCCCGCACACAGCAGGGTAGGCAGAGGGAACCTAGTGTTATAAGACACTCCGTTCCCCACTTTCTGCCGAATTCTGGAGGCATTGCGTGTTGAGTGGCAGAACTCAACGCCGAGCTTTTACCTCGACACCAGAGCGAAGAAATGGAAATATAAATTTAAGTAAATATTTCATCTCCTTGAGTGGGGATCGAACCCACACCCAGTAGGTGTTACAGTCACACTTTGTGCCCCTGCGCCACGACTGGCCTCAATACTAATGATGATACATTTTAAATTATAGAAATACATGTAATGCACGAAACGGAAGCGAGACGTAAATTAACATCTCAGTAGAATCAAACTGGAGAATATTAAACAAGTTTTCTAGACTTTCACCGTCTAAGTAATAGGTATTTTGAACGCATTCTCATTAACTTAAACAGCGAAACTACACGATCTTACATACGTTACATTTTAGATACTTTGCTGTGTTATATAACATACGTCAATAGCTAGCTCTAGACTCGCGTTTAGAGGAAGTTATTGCGTTTGAATGACATTACAATTTAATTGCAAAATGACTGATAGGAATTTAGTTAATAATTCAAAGCTGAAGAAGTTGCTATTTCTGGATTACCTACAATGTTATAAAAAATATTTTGTAAAAAGACATACTATAAAATTTTGTAGGGTCATATACCATATATATTTTTTTTTGACATATTCGTTCTTGGCATGAAAGATGCATATTTTTTTTACATATATAATGCCTGTCTTTTGGCATTTGGTTATTGGTTATTAAATTATGGTAAACTTACTAAAGTTTTAAACTTTTTCAAGCGTTATTCCACACTTAGGAAAGAAAAATACTTATTTAGAAAACGTATAAAAATTTGAACGTAGCGGGACTCGAACCCGACCTGATCGGTTTCCAGAAGGCTTGGATTCGAGTTCTAATTTTTATACGTTTTCCAAATAAATATTAAACATACTACAGTTTATTAATAATTTTATTTTTATAAATCTCTTAGTATTCTAGTATGACAGATGAAATTTTATAAACAAAATATCTTGTAATGCATAAATAAATACGAATTAATATACCATTTGAATAATTTTTCGAAACATCGATTAATGTATGTAAACTCTTAAAGAATTTCACTTCGCTTTCTGTTTCTTCCGACATTGAAATAATATAGTAGTACATTTTATTGAATACTTTCCTACGGTGGATTGCGTAAATCAATCTGTTTTGGATGAAATGCGAATTGTGTAACTAATGGTTCAATTTAGTTTATTCTTAGAAATGAAATCCGAATTATTGATTTATATAGTTGGATCTCTTAATGCTTTTATTTTGAGGCCGGTCGTGGCGCAGGGGCACAAAGTGTTACTGCAAAACCGACTGGTTGTGGGTTCGAACCCCACTCGAGGAGATTAAATATTTACTTAAATTTATATTTCCATTTCTTCGCTCTGGTGTCGAGGGAAAGTGCGGCGTTGAGTCCTGCCACTCGACACGCAATGCCTCCAGAATTCAGCAGATGTGAAGAACGGAGTGTTTTAACACTAGGTTTCCTCTGCCTACCCTGCTGTGTGCGGGATACAGCGTGAAGCTGATTAAACTTATTTTATTTTTTTTCTTAATGCTTTTATTGTAAATAAATGATATAATATTTTATACATAAACTTAACTAATATCCGTTTTGTTTTGATTATGTGAATAGTTATCAAATAACTAGACGCAAATTATGTCATCTGTATCAAGAATGTTTTTAGAGAACCATCAAATGATCAAGTAAATTTATTAACCAAATCAGCTAATTGATGTTATTACGTAACTACATACGGTATTTAGCATCTTATTATCTTACCGCATATTGACTTGGAAATCATTCGACGTGGGTGACTATCATTATTATTGAATGTATCATTTTAGAGCTCTATAATATTATTAACATAGGCTACAAAATGAATGTCAACGCGGTTTTCCTTTACATCTGACAGTGACAACCTTCGCTCAAACTCCAAGCGACGCCCACGTTCGTCAGTCCTTGTTTATCATCGACCCGTCGGCCGCACTACTTGTGTATTATTTACCTCCATGTCACCATATTTACATACATCTACGGTGTAATTGTAGGACGCGTTGATAATAATCGGTCTTGTTGCGCGAGCGCATGCCGTCGTGACTCATAAGCGAGCGTTTTGCGCACAATGCCGTCCGAACGGTCCAGTCGCGTCGCGGCATACTTAGAGGACATACATATCACTTAAGTCACGCAGTAATTTGCGCCAAAGAGAATTGCTATTTACGAGGGACCGATGCTTTTGTGAATTAAAAATATTACTGTGACCAACTGTGATACACTCGAGTGACGATGACGGCTGTGAAGAAAGCGTTGGCCATGCGTCAGTTGGATTCTATGTTTGGGACTATGACCTTAGAGGGAGAGGGCCGTCACTCCCCATTAGTCAGCTCGACGATCGAACACGATCCACATTGCGACGTCCACGGTCGGTGCAGCACGCCGTACAGGTCCTCTCTCTACCTGCACAGTAGGGAATCGACGCCGTATCGGGAGTGTATTTCACCTACAAACGGTCTCATCATCAGGTCTGTATGCTACTGTAAAAATAAAAAATGCGCTATGAAAAATATATTTTCTAACTATACATATGACAGTAGGCGTAGGGGTTCGCTGGGTCTATCGGGATCGCCTGCACGAGACATGGAACATCCATCGTCGTTCCCGAGTATCCTTCGTAGTAATCGACAAAGCCCTTGTCAGACTCCACCAAGACGTGACACACCGAGTCCGACCCATAGATATGGTTCAAAGAGGCACTCCATGGGCTCCTTCCCCAACCTCTCCCGCAGCAATATTGTCAACTATACCAGACGCGACTCAGCGAATAGCACGGGTGTTAGAGATATGAAAAGAGATTACGTGGGTTCGATGAGTTCACTATCAAGAAAAAGTTCTATAGACACTAAAAAGTCATCCTCGGACTCTCTGGACAACTGGCACATCGGGTGGGATCTTGACCGGCACAACTCGAACTCCTCACTGGCGCATGACGACCGGCTGTCGTGCGGACACAATAAGGTAACTGTTTTGAACAGTAGCGCACTGTTTTATGTGTCATCGTAACAGCATCTCTTTGATGATCTCCTTTGACTTTGTGACAAACATCAAACCATATTTGATACATGTATATGTATAATGCAGTAACAAATATTATGATGTGATGTGATGTGATGAGGTCATACTTTTGAGTCGTGATTTTATTCAGTCATATTTCACACTTTTTTATTGATTTAAATGGTATGCTTTTGAATATAAAAATATTTTAGGCAACGTATCGTAGAAACTTATTGACTGATTCTATTCGTGGGGCACTGGCTTGTGACTGTTATGAACGCGACAGCTTGTGGGTTTGATTCCCACTCGACAAAATATTAAATATTTTCATTTCTTCGCTCTGGTATCGTGGCAAAGCAATGCCTCCAGAATAAACGGCATAAACCCTGCCTCGTGCGGGATACAGCGTGAAGCTAAAAAAAAAACTTATTAATGTTTTCAATTGATGAATAATTTTATATTGTTATACCTTCTAGTATACACGACACGATATAATTAAGCAACGTGATTAGTAGTGCGTCTGTTTATGGATAATTGTTTTCAGCAATTAGCACTAGTACCGTTGTAATGATCGGCTTTTTTACACCGTTATATAGTTAACTAGCGTTACGATAGGAACTTACGTATTAGTATTGAGTATATAAGCCAGCTTTGTCTGTACTGTAACACGCGATACCAATATACGTAATTATTTCTTATAATTTTTAACAAGCAGAGCAGAATGCATTCAGTAATTAGTAAACTCCAACGTACTGCTGTTTAATACAAACGATATGCGTAAGAAACTATTGTGTTCTATTATTATTTTATTATTATTATTATTGCTAGCAGGATTATATTAATAAAATATTGTATTCTGAAATATTTAAACTATTGTCAAATTTATTTAAAAAGCTTGATATAATAAAATAAAAACAATTATTTTGGTTGATAATTACCAATTATTATACACACACTATAAAGCTTTTCGAAAGTACAATAATTCTGTTACTCGGTTATTGTACAAGATCGAAATGGAATGTCTTCGCTATACTTGGCTGTATCACGGCGGTCCAACACCACCAAATATGGACACGTCGACTAGCACTAAATCATGTCAATATTTACATCTTTACACTGTCAGACACCGATGTCGGGTAGCCGAAAAATGTACGAGACCATATTTAGTAGTTTCCAATTTTAAACATAAATTGCTTGTACAGTATTATTTAAAACATTACATTTTTTTTTATTGTTGTTGCCTTTTTCATTTTAAACTTTTGGTTATATTATTAATAAAGTATCTAAATATATAACCACATTTCACATTTAAGCAACATACCAGGTAAAAATACAAGGTCGACATTGCGTTGGTGATACAATTTTATTTATAATTGAAAATTATAATTGATACGTTAATTTTACGAATATACCGACTAAAAAACATGATTTAACCTAAGAAAATCTTAAAATTTAAAAATATCATTAAGTACGCACAAATGCGCATATATGCCTAATTACAACTTATCCTATAAAAATATACTTTTTATAATTATAAAAATGTACCTTTTATAATTGTAAATTAAACAGAAAATTTACAAAGATTAATATAAAGTTCTCGTTCTCGTCTAATATATTCCGACGCATCTTCAACTCTTTTAGGTAAAATACTGCTTCTTCACTTGTGCGTCATTGCCTTGTAGCCATGTCATGTTGTGTAAAGTAAGGTTAATTAATTAGTCATTTATATTTCACTTTTAATGTAAGGACTTTAATAGCTCTTAAGTAAAACCTTGACCGATAAACCTGTTTTTGAATAACAACAATATGATAATTGTTGTAATAATAATTCTATTATTAACAAACGAACTTACACCTTTTTATATATATGTAAAATCGTAAAATCCTTGAATATACATCCCTTGTATCATTAGATTGTCTTTATTGTTTCGAACGTCAAAGCATCAGACAGAACCTTTTAGGCACCGAGGTCTATAGGCTGTTATCGGTTTTTAACGTTTGGTGGATTCATAAAAAAAAAATATTGCCACATATTGCCGTCAGCCCCTATAGGTATGAACACCAGGGTGAGGAAATAAAGAGAAATCTGCGGACATTACCCATGCATATTTATGCATTTGTATACAGCTGAAGCCGAATCGAACAAGTCCACATCCTTAAAAGTATTCTTGAATAGAGTGAATCTAATGCAGAAATATGTGTATTATTTTATTATAATTTGGGATATATGTTTTTTTTCAGGGGCGAGCTACTCTCGCCCCACCCAGCCCAGTGACGCGGTCAAGACCAGTCCAGGTCAACAGCAATAAAGTCCATTCGAAAGAAAAAAATATTTTTTTTACTTTATCGTTCTCGTAATGTAAAACATAAAATATTATAGGCTACGTAATCAGTATATTTATTTTAATTACAATATCTGAGCATTGAATATCTGTATTAATAAAATTATTCGGTTGAAGTTATTAAGTAATTACTACTATAGTTTTATTGTAATCATTGAATAAATTGCTGTTTACAGTATATATATCCACTTCAAAATATATAAATACGATATATGTTAATTGCTGTTATTGCAAACGGTTTACTTAGTTTGCATGTAATTTAATATGATAATTTAATAAGGGAAACCTTATTATACACGCCAATTAGAAACTGTACGCCAAAGTTTTGAATAATTTATAATATTTCTCTATTTGAAATATTTTAAATCTATTTTGGAAGCTTTATTTTAGGAATTTATAGAAAGTCTTTATATAAACTTGTTACAGCTTGAAAAGATCGATTGCTCAATATTGTAGTATTAGAGTAAAACTTAACGCACTATATTAGAAACATTGTGATTTAAGAGTCGTGCGATAAACCAATCTAAATTCATCAGTCACAAATTATGTAAGAGATGTTATTAAAGTTGAATTTTGAGGTTTATTGTAACTCTTAAGTTTGACCTGATGTTGACTCCACTTTAACCAATAGAATGTAATAGAGCGTAGAAACAAAGCAATTGACCTGGACATTACAGTCTGGTACTTGAAAGTAACCTACAATATACCTATTTGATAATTATAATATAAATATATATATATATATATATATATATATATATATATATATATATATATATATATATATATATATATATATATATGTATGAAATTTGTTATTATTTGTTTCAACGTAGGTAATTGTGACATATCTATTGGAAAATATTAATATTTTTTTACAAAAATATAAAGTAGTAGTAGATAGTAGTTTCCTGATCGAATAAGAACTTGACATAACGTTTCGATGTCCAACACGTATAAAATGGATTGATGGTCTGTTGTTTTCGAACAGTACTTGTCAATTACCTTAAACACTTCACAACGGGACGTCAATGAAATGTCCCAGAGAAAGCCGCAAGCATGTGCAACTAAGTGGAGAACAATGACATATGAAACATTTTTACTTTCGGCTCAGGTATTTTTTAATAAAAATTGACTATTTTAGGTTACTAGGTTATTAAAATGGCATTCCTGAATCTATTGTGTAATGTTTAAGTTGATTCAAGTTATTTAAGCGTAATATTTTGTTATGATAAGTGATTTCTATTTTCAACTCTTTAATTTCGATTTATTCTTCTATCTCGATCAAAATACATTATGATCATATCATGAATATTCTCTACGCTGTAATATGGATTCGATCTTTTCATTTATGTGTCAATGACCTGTATATAATTCGAGTCTTTGGATACTTAAATTCAAATGTATAGGTTATACTTTTTTTTATAATCAGTATTAAATACAAAAATGCTATAAGAATTCGAAGGACGGGTAACAACGGAATACAATAAATGTATAACATTTTTGTAACAAAAATGAATGATATACGGTTCATTAACATTTTTTTCTTCACAATAATGGTATTCATTAGGTGTATTCGGCGTACTCTTGTCAATATTTTTACTGAATTCTATGCATGGGGTTTTTCGTCGTGTGACTCATTTGTATGAAGTCATACATATGTTATATGTTTCCAACTGTTGTGGCTGTTTGCTGCGTAACTGCTATTTTTACAATATACAATCAAATAATTTTAATAAGAAATGTTTTAAAATACATAGTATGAACTAATTATAGTTTGAGGCTACTCAACTCTCACTCAAATTCTATATTTTGAGGTTCGGAACACCACTAGCCAGTAGCCTCAAAATGAAAAACGGAATCATAGGATCACTTTCCTATCCGTCTGTCCGTCTATCTAGACTACTTATGTCTATATCGCTCGGAGGTATCAAGGTAAAATTAAAAGCATATATTAATGTCCACCATTCCTTAAGGCATCGAATAAAAATCAAACGTTTAATTTAACACAATCAAAAGATACGCGTTTAAGCATAGTATTTGCTACTGTTTCTATGAAATTCGTAGTGTAATCAAAACTTATAGGGAATATATTAATTTCCGTGGACCTAATTATGAAAAAAATATCAGTATTTCATTGAATGAAAAAAAATGTCACAAACTTAAATTTGTAGTTAATTTCATACAAAACAAATGCATACACTCGCAAACTTAATGAAATATTTAAATATCTCTAGTATTATAAAAAAATCCTACATACATACATGTTCTATCATAGTCATGTAAATAATAAAAAGTACCAACTACAATATAATATAACAATACATTTTTATATGTCATGTGACAATTTGTTAGCTTTGTTGTTCGCAGCACCTGGTATCTTCATATATTTACTTTACGTTTTAATTACTACTTTATATTTACTATGAACATATATTATTTACACCTACATCATACATTGAGGCCGGTCGTGGCGCAGCGGCACGAGGTGTGACTGCAATACCGACTGGTTGTGGGTTCGATCCCCACTCGAGGAGATGAAATATTTACTTAAATTTATATTTCCATTTCTTCGCTCTGGTGTCGAGGTTAAGCGCGGCGTTGAGTTCTGCCACTCAACACGCAATGTCTCCAGAATTCGGCAGAAAGTGGGGAACGGAGTGTCTTAACACTAGGTTCCCTCTGCCTACCCTGCTGTGTGCGGGATACAGCGTGAAGCTAATTTATTTATTTACATCATACATCTATGTAAACATTTTTATTATAATTTAATCGTATGGTTTATTAGGGTTTATGATCATTAAGTCTAATTATAATCCGCTTTTTAATAAATTATCGTTGAACTGTGAATGACATGTCAGAAAACCTTTTTCTACCTTTTTTTTATGTTGATGTTAAGAAATTGACATTTTATCAGACTTCATAATATGAATATATATAATAACTGTATGTAAATAATTATATAATATACACGATATTTGGTCGTTCCTATCTTCCTAGTCCAATTATCTTTACCAAAGTGGTTTTTATTACAATTGTAAAAATTAAAACGACGACAGTTAATTATAATAAACAGTTCGAAAACACCTAAATTACAAGCTTCAAGAACGTATCTTTAGCTGCAAACTAGAACATTGTATTGCAATATGTGAACTTTAGTACCAATTTGGAGTTTGAGAAATTTCAAGTGGGTACTATAGGACTCATCCAAGGTATCTTAAGTAATAATGTGACTGTAATAGTGCGGTGAAACTAATACCTTGTAGCGAACTTGTCGGTGTTCCACGCCTTGTATTTTTTAATTGCTATTATGAAAATATTTGAGTAGAATATGTTAGCTATCGATGAGTGTGGTGTCGAGAGATATCGCGATAAACAAAGTGCTTCTATACTACTACAGCTATATAGCATATATGGCTATATGCTACAAAATTATATAATCACAGTTGAGTACATCAGGGCTTTAAGTATTTTTTTTATTGTAGAAATATTATAATAGTGAGAAGACGGTAAATTCCAACTCCTTGGGGAATTGTGTCAAATCGGAGTGGAAATAATTCTACCTAGTACTTACATTATCACTGCTATCTCGCTTCACTAACCTCTCAAGGTGGATACGTCAAAGTAATAAAATGTATATATTTATAAAATACATTCTGGTGTATGTTTACTTTATAATAACCCAGATATTTACAGTCAGTTTGTAGGTACCTAGCGCAGTAGGTACATGCTACTAATTACTGATTCATTTTTACCGCGTAGGATGATATAAGTTTGTGATGAGTTTATGTCATAAACTTGTTTTTAATATGATGATCTATATATGGATCAGCCTTGGGTTCCATTACGTATATGGCGGTTAATTAAGTGTTTGAGTTTTCCAGCATTATCTCAAGACGAGTGGGCGCCTGCGCAACGTTTTTGTGATTTATAGTAGCTGTCTCAGTTTTAATTTATTGTGTTTTTATTTTTGTCCTACAATTATCTAGACTATTGTTATTATGAAAAATACTAGGGGTTATTGTTTATCTCAATTATATTCTACTGTAAAGTCAATTACTATTTACCATGATAATAGAGAGTTCGAAGGTAGTTTGGTTTTAAGGTAGTTTTGGTTACTTAATATTTTTTTTGACACCTTTACTTTTCAGGTGAAAGTTCGTCAAGCATTATCTTTCGAAAACTTATAATTTGTAATAATTCGTGCAGATATAATCAATTACCTCCACGCAACTTAGTTTTGAGTAATAATTGTTACGAAAACTCATGTTTTTATTTATATCTATGTGTTGATTAATATTTTCATGTTTGTGCAATTGCAATTATTTTATGATTTGTAAATGATTTTTTGGGTCGGATTCATAAATTTTAATCTTATAAACATTTACTACATACCCGTAGACAAAAAAATAATAGATTTTTCTGCTAATTTGTTATGGACAGATCATAACAAAGTTAGATTACCATAATGCTAACACGAAGTCGATTATTAGAAAGTGTTTAATAGTCTACATTCTTCATTAATAAATATCTTACTTAATTAAGTAGTGTATTCGACAATTTTATAGGTAATAAATATTGAAGTTTAACGAGATTAACAAAGAGATATCAGAGCGCTTTGCGAGCGTTCTGACCGCGCGGGCTACCCCTTTCACTTGTTAGCTCCAAACGGATCGAGCGGAACGTGCGCGTGCGCCTTTCTCCATGTTCCCATCTCTGTCTAATCCGTGGCGCGCACAGGTGGTGGGCCCGTGCACGCCGCGCGCTCTGCTCGCCACCAGTAGCTCTGAACCCTCGGCGACATCCGCACTCGCGCGGATCTCTTCCGATAT
>JAATLQ010033606.1:26885-50572 GCA_013421005.1 Heliconius erato x Heliconius himera | reverse complement strand
CGAAATATTAAAAATACTAATAACATTTTTAATTACAGACACCAAACCGAAATGGGGGTCAAAACGCACCCCTATCTACCCCAGCTGTACCGGAAGTGAACGGGTCCAGGCCAACGTTTAAGCCAGTCACGGTGTTAGAAGACTTACAGGCCGTCAGATGCGCGGAGTTTCATCCCAACGGAAAGTTATACGCAGTTGGATCTAATACGAAGACTTTAAGGATATGCACATACCCCAAAATTGACGATGTTAAGTAAGTAAAGTAATAAGTATATTATCATCACTTATCATAATTATAATTGAGACCAGTCGTGGCGTAGGGGCACTAAATGTGTGAGACTGTAAACACTACTGGTTGCGGGTTTGATGTTAACTCGAGGAAAGTAAATGTTTATTTAAATTTATATTTTTATTTCCCCGCTTTGGTTTCGTGGCGTTGAGTTCCGCCACTCAACACACAATGCTTGTAGAGTTCGGTGGAAAATCGGGAACGAAGTCTCTTAACACTAGGTTCCCTCTGTTTACCCTGCTGTGTGCGGAATACAGTAAAGTAATGAAGGTAAAAAAAAAATTATAATACTAAATTTTCTGAACAAATTGCCTCAATATTTGTATTGATATTAAAATCGACCCGCTTTGAAAACCTCTTAATCCTATATAGGTTCGTAGCTCTAAAAGTTTAATAACGTAACTCATTTTATTAAGTGACTGCTTAAAATTGAAATAGCATATTATACCGAACAAGATATTGGCGTTCTTGCGGCAGATGTTAACTTACAGCGGCAACTTCAAATATTTATAGAAAATTCTGCGCTAGTATACATTTTATACTGTCATTACTTAAAACTTAAAAATGTTGTAGAACCATTTTAAGTTTAACATGAATTGTATTATGCTTAAAAACATAAAAAAATATATAGTATATTCCAAAATAAGTTTTTATTAAATTAATAATAACTTATATATTAATATAATAATTGTCACTGACTGACGCAGATTCTATTGTAGGCTGCAACGATAGCGTTAAAACATTTTATTTAAAAGAGTCAACTATAATGTACTACCATTCATAGTGTTTATAAATATTCAACTGTAGTATTAAATAAAGCCTATTACGATATATTAATCTATGTAAGTTCCTTGTTCGTAACTCGTTTTCATTTCGTCATTTGACGCAACAGAGTTCCGCAAGTTTTGTGTCGCCTTGATAAGAATGACCATGGAGTGTAAAAGTAGCCTTTCGCCATACATACATCACTGATATAATTAATGATTACCAGCTACCTGTCAGTCTAGCATAATAGTGATGTAACGGTAATAAAGTTCACCTTGTTTTTTTTTAGATATTCAGTTAAATATGTTTCTTTACGCCAGTTTTAAGCCAGTGGCGCAGAGGCACAAGTGTGTGGCTGTAAACGCAACTGGCTGTGTATTCGATTCCCACTCGAGGATATGAAATGTTTATTTAAATGTATATTTTCATTTCTTCGCTCTGGTGTCGAGGCAAAGCGCGGTGTTTAGTTCCGCTACTCAACACGCAAAGTCTCCAAAGTCAGCGGAAAATGGGGAACGGAATGTATAAACACTAGGTTCTCTCTGCTTACCCTGCTGTGTGCGGGATACAGCGTGTATATAATTTATTTTTATTTATATTACTTTGTACTGGATAGTGTCGTGACTGATGCCCATAAGCCATAAATTATTTATCATTTCAAACATATATCAGCTATAAAAGTAGCAACAATTTCTACATACTTACACGTACATCGTGATTTATATTTAAGATACTTATGCAACAATATCGCAACGTAACAACGTTGTGATATTTTAATACCAGTCAAAAAGGTCACATCTTAGCTCATCAATTATACATTGTAGGTTGTCTTTTAAGTAACTGGTAATTTCATCATTCACTCTATATTTAGCTGTTTCTTACAAAATATTTTTTGATTACTTATACAAAATATGTATATTGCATATTATTATTATTATTGATGATGCTATAACAATTTAATATTTTATAAGCAGCAAAGAGATAAATACAAACTATATAAATTTTGATATATATATTTGTTTTAACAATAACATAAGACTATGTGGAAAATTATTTATTTCATTTTATTTATTTCAAATTGAATGCATTTTTTTAAGGATAAAGAAATGAATTGCGTTTTTGTACTAAAAGCAAAAATATTTTTATGCGTCATTTAATATAGGTGCAAATGCATCTTGAAGTTATATTATACCGTTATACAGCTTTCCGCACCAGTTTCACACTGGCATTCACTACTCATGACTTAATAATCTAAAACATATTATACTGAAAATAATATAGTATTTTAATTTTTTTCTTTATCAGCTTCACGCTGTATCCCGCACACAGCAGGGTAGGCAGAGGGAACCTAGTGTTAAAACACTCCGTTCCCCACTTTTCACCGAATTCCGGAGATATTGCGTGTAGAGTGTCAGAACGTTCTTTACCTCGACACTAGAGCGAAGAAAGGGAAATATAAAATAAAATAAATATTTCAATTCGTATATAATTAAAAAAGTGAGATAATCACATATATTCATTATATATTTTACATTTCTTTTATATAATTAGACTAGATGTGCGTACAGGTTATGGTTTCGATTCCCGCTCAAAGAATTTAAATATTTAATATTTTAATTTCTCCGCTCTGGTGTCGAGTCGGAGCGCGGCGTTGCCGTGCGGTTTCCGCCACTCAACATGCAATCCCTCCAGAATTCTGCGGAAAGTGGGAAGAGGAGTGTCTTAACACTAGGCTCCCTCTGCCTCCCGTGCTACATTCAGGATACACCTAATGCTGAAAAAATATATAATTAGAAATAATAAAAAATAACCAAAATTAAATACTCCGTTTGAAGCTTTTAATTTCCATATAACGCACACTCATATTTCTATTATTAAATATTTCATATGTTTACATTGATGTTAATGTGCATGTCAACGACCTATAGATTTATTTATGCGCGAATCGTTTGTTATACAAAATAGGATCGAGTGACTTTGCTTACTCAACGCCTACAATGACAGGACAGTGGTCATATCCAACTAAAAATAAGCGAGAAAATAATTTGCATATTTATTTAGTTTGCAATAATAAATATGGTGTTAAAAATAATATCTCATCTCATATAAAATATAAAATCGAAAAATAATAGAAAATAATTGAATTGATTGTGGTAGCGACAACTGTTGGTGATTTTAGTGAAAACAATCTAATTATTTTGTTATAATTTTTTGTAACGGTATGTTATTAGAAGTAAAGGATATTTTTATTTATTTTGTAAGTATGGTATCTCTTACATAATTTATTCAATGCCTCAATATGGTAACTTTTTGGTTTATGCACCTAACTGACAGTATTTAGTACCTAAGTGTTACTGTTTAAAAATTAATAAAAACATATAAAAATGTAATGGTATCTTTAAAATGTCGTATGAAAGGAGACTGAAACGATTGTATACATCGTCGGGCCCAGAATGTAAAGAGATGAAAATTGTATGATTTAATAGTTTCAGGTACATCATTCCCTTCCTGAAAATTCAGTCAGTTTTGGTAATCTGAGAGCCGAGTTATTAGACATTTGGTAAAAGTGAGGCTATCGTACTATTCACACAGCCATCCGTATCCATAGCTGGAGGTCGTTAGATCAAAAAAAAAATGGATGGATGGAAGTCGATGTTCACTAGGGAAGCAAGGCTCGTACAAAATAGGAAACAAACTTGAAAGCACTCAAAACACATCGAAACGAAAGAAACGAGTGAAGCAACATATACAAAAATCATTAGACAAGGTGTCAATGTCAATCCGCTGTCAAATCTGTCATTTAAAATAAGAATGATTTTAATCGATTTAAAATGGATCTCTTTTTGTTTTTTCAGTATTAATTGACTTGATTCTTTATTTATACTGTGATTAAGTGCACAAATAAGAGCGTTAAAATACACCTTAAACTATTTTTATTATTTTTCTCCGCTTCCAGATTGAACATTGAGCTGATTTATGGTATTCAAAAATTTACAAATTTTTTAGACCATATCTCAACTCTTTACGTTTAGGCCCATAATTTTTCGTCTCCTTTAATTTAAATATCCATTTTTTATCTTTTGCAATAAATTACATACACACAAAAATATTTAATTCGTACCAACTACTAGTCTGTTATTCACATTGTCTACAATGAGTATAAGTTTAAAAATGCGTTCCAACTTTCTCTACCTGCCACTTTTATACAAATCTTATAAGTATATATATAAAGTAGTTGTGAGATGACATGCTGTTTCGTTTATAATATATTTAAATTATTAGATATTCTAAAGTAAAAGTCTAATTGAACAAAACTCATTTCATTTCTCATATAGTCAATATGAATATTTTAGTTAAAAATACGTACTTCGACTTTATGAATATTTTAGTTAAAAATACGTACTTCATGTTGTAAGTGTTGCGTCTAAAGATATAATATTTTCATATCGATACACGTATCCTTATCGATATGATGATGATGACACTACCTATCATAAAACAATTTATGAGAATTGGTACACGTTGTCGTTGTCAAATAATTTACTAATCGTCTAATCTTATATATTTTTACATCACCTGCCTATGATTATAGTGATAACATTGCCATTCGTCTATTTTCCTATTATAAATTCTTTTCGATACTATATTTTATGTCTTTAAAATAATAATTTATAATACATGCTTGCACTAATATCTTTTGCCGTATAAAATGTAAAATTATTGAGTAATTGAGTTAACCGTCAAAAGATTTATGTTTTGTGTTATATTATTACTAATGTTTAAACAGTAGTCGAATCACAAGAGTATTTAAATGTTCTCTACATACTGGTAATAGAAAACGAAACTGAAGTTTCCACTGACTAAAGATGTCTTAGCTCACATACAAAGTGGAGCGTGAATTAATAATTTACTATTTCATTTTTACTATCTCGTCTTTAATTCTTCTACATACTTAATGATATATAAAAGTTAAAATATATTGTTCTTTTACAGAGATAACAGCGCACCGACAGCACCTACAGTTCTTCTTAAAAGGACGAAGCACCACAAAGGCAGCATCTACTGCTTAGCATGGAGTCCTGCCGGCGACCTCCTTGCTACTGGATCCAATGACAAAACTGTCAAACTTATGCGATTTAATAGTCACGCGTGTAACTTGGAAGGACAAGAGGCAAGTACCCTTCAGTATTGATGATACATTTTAATGTAGATTTATAGACCGGCAGTAGGTGTTTGTTGGTGAGTTTGTGTTGTTTGTAGTGGTTGGGATTCGATTACAGTACTCTTTAATAGGATCTAGGAAGGACATAATAGTTTGTCACGTAATATTTCATAATTTATTGTTAGGATCTGGAACTAAAAGAACTAGTTCAGGTTACAGAAAGAATTTAGACAATGCCAATTTGTTTTCATATTACCTGCTTTTCACTACCATCTCCCAATCTTTTAGAGGTTCATTAAGACCAAAAAATAAGCATCAAATCAGTCACTGAAAAAAATATGACAATCGTATATTTAATATTTAATTAAATCTTGTGGAATTTTGTTTTAAATAAATCTTTTGATATTGATATGGAAGCCAAAATTTTATAAATAAATGAGATTAAGGACTGTGTAACTTTAGTAGGCGCTCGTTAAAATTGATCAGTGAATCAAAAATTATGAAAGATATTTAAAACAAATAAAATATTAAGTAATAGTGTTTCCATATTTAAATAACCTACCACCCTACCACGTTTAAAACGAATTTCAGATTTTACTTACTATTTTATATTGATTTATATTGTTTTTTTTTTGCATTGATGTCAAAAGTTATGTTGAAGAAATCAATCAGTTTTATTTAGTAATTGTGTAATTGACGCAATAAATAGACAAAATAAATTGAAGGACAATTGCAATAAAAAACAAACATCTGGGTTTTATGGCACCATTTTCATTAGGTAGTACCCTCAATTAACCTCGGAATCTTTTGTGTTTTTTTTTTATATCTCAAATCGAACTTGTAGTCTTTACTTTTAATTGCTACGTTCAGAATGGACTTATGTTACACTTTCTGTTGCATATATTTTTAGATATTTTAATATATTATTGGTTTTCTAATTTAGCTGTAGTATTATACATTTCGTTCGTAATACAACGAGCACAAGTAGGTCCATATTCATAAATCGCTCTCAAGTCTGATATCAATCCTGAGATGCCGTTATCAAATTTATGAATTAAAATCATAATTGATCAAGACCTGTTCATAAAATACAGGCCGTAGAGTCATAATAGAGTCGCTGATTTTATCAATTTTGTAACAAAAATAAATTTTAAAATTAAAAGTAAAATAAAACGGCTTATTTTCAATGTTATATTTCATTTATATAGTGACCGTGGAATACCAGTATTGTGTTACTGCAACAGTGTCCCTATGTAATCTGAAACTTGAAGGTGAATTCAATATGCACTGTACTCAGTAACTGCAATGAAGATTGATTTGAAAGCAATTGGATCAATTGTAGCTTTTATTGCGTCTTGCGAGTCGAGCGGTTCCAATTTTGTTGTTGTTTTTTTAATATTTTTTTTTATTTTATGACTGAATTGGATGGTTTCATTGAAATTTATATTGATTCTTTGTCTCACGTTAACTGTTGATTATTTCTTTAAAATATAAAGAATATTACTCTTAATGTTAAAGTATCGATATATTTATTTAATATTATTTTACTTTGCTTACTTAAAACGGCTTAGTTTCACTGTTTTTTTTAATAGTAATGTCAAAATATGTTGAGAAATCAAACAGTTTTATTTAGTAATAGATGTTAAAGTAAGTCGATATATTTATCTAATATTACTTTACGCTATATAAGAGTAATATATATTTGATATTATATTCTAACTACTACAGTTTTTGTAATACATACATACATACATACAACTATAAATCAAAAAGACGCATTCATCTTCTTTAAAATATATAATATTAACCATTTCAATAGGGACTTTACGTTCTACGTAAAAAGCGCCTTAACTAACTCTTCGCCACGATGTCTGAAATGAAATATCAAAATTAACATTTTTCTTATATCAAGTTACTTTCAATTTAGTCTTATATTTTAAACTTAATCTTATCTAGCGCAAGAGCCTCACTTTGTAGTTTGCTAATGAGGCATTTGCTATATACCATATATAGTACATTTTGATTAGTATAATGATACAGGGACACAAGCGTGTGACTGTAAACGCGACAGGCTGTGGGTTCGATTCCCACTCGAGAAAACGGAATAATTATTATTTTCATTTCTCTACTCTGGTGTCGAGGTAAAGCGCGGCGTTGAGCTTCTCCAGTTGCAATACCTTCAGAACTTGGGGAAAAATGGAGAGCGGAGAGTCTTAACACTAGGCTCTTGGTATACAGCAGCAGCAGCAGCTAAAAAAAAATAAACATAATAGTATTATGTTTCATTTTTTTCCCATCAGAATATTTAACAAGAATAAATTTATATTAGTGGTATCCCCATTTCTACCCTACATAATGGAAGAAATGCGTACCGGTTTATTGTTTCAAATTAAAGTACGTATATTCTAATAGCATATACATATACATTTTAGGAATAAAATGAATTTTCGTTTAATAATAGGTTTTCATATCAATTTGGTATCGTATTTTGATGAATTGGTGAATCGTAAAGGGATTTTATCATGCAAACCTGTTTAGGAGCAATTGATAAATAATGAAACTTTAACATTTTTTTAAGATAAATAAATATTAGAAAAAAATGTATTTATCTTTAAAAAATGTATGGGTCTAAGTTGTATATTCCACGCAAGAAAGTTGCGGGATCCGGCTTGTCTTAATATATTATTCATACAATGTATGTATATGATTTTAATATTAACTAATAAAAAAAAATTCATATTAACATATTAATAAATGTATCCAATGCTACATACATTCATGAATAAAAAGCAATCCTATCGGTCCTTGAGATTCAACTGAGTCGAGATAAAATTACCAAGAGGAATCACTATGTAAAATTAAATTATGACGAATCCCTCCAACAAGTTTAATTAATTTACTCGCTATATTTAAACTTTGCAATAAAACTCCTTGAAATAAGTCTGAATGAAAAATTTGTGAAATTTCATAAAGTTAAGAAGTCTTGTCGAAATTACTTTTTTTATCTCCATCTAGTAGGTATTGTACTGTGAATTAAATTATAAGTTTCTCATATTTTATTTAACATATCCAACATTTTCAAATATAATACTTAATTAACCGACCAGGTCGGTTTCCAGGAGGCGCGGGTTCGAGACCCGCTACGTTCAAATTTTTATATATTTCCTAATTAAGTATTTTTCTCTCCTAAGTGTGGAATAACACTTTAAAAATATAAAAAAAAATTCAAATATATTTAAATAATACAAACATATCCATGTGACTCAAATATTATACATATGAAACCAATATATCATCCTATAGTTACCTACTAAGCTTATATAGTATACTTTCATTATCACTTACAGTCTTATATACATAAGTTCAAGTATCACAATGCTTTAAAATCTAATTTTTGCCAGCAAGCTGCTCTGTATAGACAACGGTAACAAAGAATTAGAAGCTAGGAGCTAATCGTTTACTATTATCCGTTCCAATATTGCTTTACATCGATTGAAACTCGATTTGATACATGACACTAAAGGCGAATAAAATTATCGATATCGATGACAGTTTACATTGCGAAATCAACGTATTAATGGAAAATTTGATGAAATGATATATGCATAATATTGTAATCATATTTCTCATATGATGGAACACATTTTCACATTTATGAAAATAAAATTATTTGATATTCGATTCGATTCGCTCATTCGTATTGCCTTTAATTATTTTTCCAATATTATTTTCAATCATGCAGCGTTGATTCCGCCACTCCACACGCAATACTTCCAGAACTAGGCGGAAAGTGGGGAACGGAGTGTCTTAACACTAGGTTAACTCTGCGTACCCTGTTGTATGTGGGATACAGCGTAAAGCTGATTTATTTATTTCATTTTCATTCATAAAAATATAATTTTTGTTACTAAAAAAATATTATTTTAAGACGTATATTTTAATATAAGACATTTTTTTGGACTGAACTCTATTTTTTACTTATAAATACTTAATTTTAACAGGTAGAACTGACAATGCACGATGGTACCGTACGCGATGTATGCTTTATAGAAGACACATCGAACAAGACCAGTCTTTTAGTGAGCGGTGGTGCTGGGGACTGTAAGATATACGTCACTGATTGTGCCACGGGAAAGACGTTCCAGGTTAGTGAACAAAATTACAGGTACTTTAGATTATATCATTGAGGCCAGTCATCGCGCAGAGGCACGAGGTGTGACTGTAAAAACCGACTGGTTGTGGGTTCGATCCCCACTCGAGGAGGTGCAATTTTTACTTAAATTTATATTTCCATTTCTTCGCTCTGGTGTCGAGGTTAAGCGCGGCGTTGAGTTCTGCCACTGAAAACGCAATGCCTCCAGAATTCAGCAGAAAGTGAGGAACGGAGTGTCTTAACACTAGGTTCCCTCTGCCTACCCTGCTATGTGCGGGATACAGCGTGAAGCTGGTTTTTAGATTATACGTTTTTAGATTTAAATGAGCGTTATTTTAACCCTGTTTGTATGAAATTGTTGTTGATGTTTCCTAGTTATTGCCGTTCGTCCAGCATAAAGTTTGTGTTTATATAACAGAATAGTTATTTTAACTATATAATAATAAGATAAATCTGATACAGTTGTTTACTTGAACATGACTACAGTTAACATAGTAAAAAATATGCTTTATTAATTATTAAAATTTAATAAAATTTTAATTGTAAAATTTTTGTTTTATAGTAAGTAGTTTTCGAAATATTGCCAAAAGAACTGCTTTTACCCTAATTAAATGCAAAACACGTAACTCCATCCGCTGGCTGTGTTTGTATATATTATGATTTTTGTTATATTTTAATAAACACCACTTTAAACACGCATCATCATTTCAATTCATTTCGACTAACAAGCATAATTAACTCAATATTTAATTATGTTTGATTCTTGAAAAAATGTTGGATTAATTTACATTTAAATATTTTTTAAAATTATTTTTTCAATATTTGTTTTAATGTAGAGCGCTCATAGTTTTTTTTAACAGTTCTTGTTAAAAAAAAACTATGAGCGCATTCAGACTGATATAAAAAAAAACAGATATTTATGGCGTAATTCAAAATTTTTGGGAAATAATACTATTTTTCAACAATATTTTTTTTGTATTATAAAAATACTACGATAGTACAGATATTTAATAGTGGGAAATAGTGTCTTTACACTAAGTTCCCTCTGCCTATCCTGTGTACTGGATATAGCGTGAAGCTGATTATTATTTTAACAAGTTAATATTTTTTTCTTGTAAACAGGCTCTGAGCGGACACTCCGGACATGTTCTCTCCTTATACAACTGGGGCGGCGCTATGTTCGTTTCGGGCAGTCAGGACAAGACCGTGCGCTTCTGGGACCTACGCACTGGAGGTTGCGTCAATGTCATATCCCCGCCGACAGGACACGCTACTAAGGTTCAGATATTTGATTTATTTTGTTTATTAACCTGGTTAAGTCATTATTTAGATAATAAAATGAATAACAGTTGCCGCTGTGGGCCGGTGGCATAAAGGTGTGACTGTAAACGACGGTTGTTGATTCAGATATCACTCGGGGGAATATAATATTTAATATTTTCATTTCTTCGCTCTGGTAACTAGGCAAATCGCTAAATGCCTCGGGAATACGGCGGAAAGTTGGGATCGGAAGTGTTTTAATTGAAACAGAGTACTTTAACAATAGGTTCCAGGTTCCCTCTACCTTCCCTGCTGTCAGTGTGAAGCTAAAATAATATTAATTATTTTTTCGAGCATTTAACATTATATACTTGTATGGACATACAATAGACAATATAAAAAAAAAGTAATACTTTATCATTCCCAATATTTATGACTTTTCTATTCTGTATTAACTTGTAGCTATCATTGAAAACATCTCAAACGTAAAATATATTTGTAATGTGATTTTTTTTCTGAACGCGATGAATAACAAATTTTATTTTCAAGCTACCTTTGATATTGTTAGCCATAAAAGAAAGTTTCGATGTTGGCTCGTCAGCGAAAAGCTTTATTGCCACTCTTCAAATGCTCGGCGATAAGTCAATCACAATATACCATTTACTGGATGTAATAAAATAGAATTGAAATTTTAATAAAATAGTCTGTCTGTCTATTATTCTGTAGTAGGTATATATTTTATTTCATTTAGAATTGTAAATATACTTGAGAATATTATTGAAGCTGATTTCTTATACATATCGGGGTAGGCAGAGAGAGCCAGGGAACCTAATGTTGGTACACTATCTTCCCTATCAGGACACTTCCGTTCCCCACTTTCCGCCTCGTGAGGTTTCCGATCCTGAGGCCGTCGTGGTGTAGGGGCATAAGTGTGTAACTATAAACAGCGACGGTTATGGGTTCAATTTGCGCTCGGAGGAATGATTATTTTTTAATATTTTAATTTCTTCCCTCTGGTAAGAAGATAAAGCGCGGTGTTGAATTCCGCTATCAACACGCAATGCTTCGAAAAATCGGCCAAAAGTGCGGGACGGAGTGTGACAACTCTAGGTTTCTTCTGCCTATCTTGGTATATACGGAATGAATAAAAATGGTTATCCTGATTTCTGTACTATACGAGATAACAGTTTCAATTTAAGTAAAAGGTGAATGCTGTACAATTAATATAAATTAATTATACAGATGCTCGCCCCATCCATTTCAGTAATGTTTAAGTTGACTTGCACTTTTAGAACGATTGTTTAGTAGAATAATAAATTCTTAGTTACCTTAAAGCTTTTAAATCTTTATAGATACTTAGAAATATAAGATTATTTTCTTTATTATATTTACTATAAACTTTTACTAAATATAAATTTTATACGGCTTGTAATATAATTATACCAATAAATTTATATACAGCTTCACGTTTATATAGCATATAGCAGTGTGTAGTGTAGGTAGAGAACAAACAAAGAATGTTAAGACACTCCGTTCCTCACTTTCCGCCAAGTTTTTCGAGGCATTGCCTATAGAGAGGCTTTTGTCTCGGTACTTGAGCGAAGAAATAAAAATTTTAAATTAATAATTCATATCCCCAAATAAGAATAAAATAAAAACCCATAGCCGCCGCGTAACAGTCACACTCTTGTGCCCATGTTCTCGTTATTTATATATCCACATGCATACAGGGTTCAGCGGTGGCCTCGCTGGCAGTAGACCCCAGCGGCCGCCTGCTGGTGTGCGGCCACGACGACGGCTCGTGCGCGCTCCACGACGTGCGCGGGTCGCGCGCCCTGCAGCGGTTCACACCGCACTCCAGTGACGTGAGGAGCGTCAGGTTCTCGCCCGGCGCCTACTATTTGTTGACTGCGGGCTATGATGGGAGAGTCGTTCTTACTGATTTGCAAGGTCAGTTTTTTTTTATTTTCTTGTTGTTTTTTTTTATTAGGACTTGTATCTCGCTAGTTGGTTTGTGAATAGTAAGTAAAATATTGTTTTATCACGTATAGTAGGGTAATTAAAAATGACAATATAAAAACACGGAGTGTTTCTACATTCCAGATAGATTTTTTCCAGCCGGCGAAATTCAGTGCCTCGCTTTGGCTTTTTTTTTCATTCCTCTGAATTGAAAACCCCAGTGGTGGCTTTAACAAATATTAGCTTAAATTTAACATTTTTAAAGTGTTATTCCACATTTAGGAAAGAAAAATACTTATTTAGAAAAACTATAAGTAAGTTGTAACAAACATAAGTGCTCTCTCTAGCTATCCCACTAGGGATATAGAGTGAAGCTAAGTTAAGTTAACAAACGTATAAGAATGTCGACGTAGCTTGATAAGAACGTGCCGCTTAGTGGACAAAGCGCTTGGGTGGTTTCCAAGAGGCGCACATTCAAATCTAGCTATGTAAAAATATTTATACGTTTTCTAAAAAAAGTAAATAATCGATATACTGAAATCTACAATTCCAACAATTACACTATTTTTACTATATCCTAATCAAACAATATAATTTTTATAATGCGAGATAATGTTGATGTTTTTGTAAATAGTTTCAAAAATTTTGTCTCTTTTTATTTATAATCAGTCGAGGTGTGGCTGTAAAACCGACTGGTTGTGGGTTCGATCCCCACTGGAGGAGATGAAATATTTATTTAAATTTATATTTCCATTTCTTCGCTCTGGTGTCGAGGTTAAGCGCGGCGTTGAGTTCTGCCACTCAACACGAATCCAGAATCCAGAATTCCAGAATCCAGAATTCGGCAGAAAGTGGGGAACGGAGTGTCTTAACACTAGGTTCCCTCTGCCTACCCTGCTGTGTACAGGATACAGCGTGAAGCTGATTTTGATTTGATTTTATTAATAATCAAATTAATAATATACCTATATTCGATCTTTACAGTGACTACAACGTATTTTTTTATGAACAACAATGATGCTATAGCTATTTCTACATTAACGGATACTTGATTAATTGTATCACGCTCCGTTGTGTAGCCATTAGGGTGCGCAACGGACGCGCTAATATACTTAATATTATATACAAAATAAACAATACATTGTTGCCAAATTAACGTTGAGGCCATCGTAGCACAGGGGTACAAGGGTGTGACGGTTGTGGGTTCGATCCACACTCGGGGGAATGCATTATTATTTCATAATATTTTAATTTCTTCGCTCTGGCACCAATGCAAAAAGCTTGGCGTTGAGTTCCGCCACTTAACACGCAATGCCTTTCACGCGGTGTTACCTTATATAGGTTACTACCTAAATAAGGTGATGCAGCGTAGGCAAAGAGAACCTAGTGTCAAGACACTCCGATCTCATTAAAGACATTGTATTTTGTTATAGCATTGTCGCGCTGTGTCTGTCACAGCGGGGTACGTACTGAAAATAAATTAAAAAATATAAATAAAAATATCATTCTACCCTCTGGGCATCGAATCCACAACCATCACGATGAATGAATGATGCTGTATTACATTTATTGTAAATCAATTTACATTTACACACCGTATTTTTCACAATTTAAATGCTTTTTTTCTTAATTCTAATGATGAAAATATATAAAGTTTTCTAGCCAGCCGTGGCGCAGGGGCACAAGAGTGTGATTGTTAACGGGACAGGTTGCGGGTTCCATTCCTACTCGAGGAAATTTTATATTTAATATTTTCATTTCTTCGATCTGATGTCGAGGCAAAGCGCGGCGTTAAGTTCCGCCATCCAACACCCAATCCAGAATTTCGCGGACGGTGGGGAGCGGGATCTCTTAACACTAGCCTATATCTCGCCTTAATACAGCGTGAACTTGAAAAATAAAGTTTTATAATAATATTATTGCACTAACCAAAAGGGTTCAAGTAAAATCAGTGAATATTTATCTATAGCATATACTTTTAAAATATGTTAAACATGTACGGTTCTGGTTATAGTTAAATTTGAGTGTGGCACTCCAATTAGTTGGATAAAAATTAATTAGAGGATTCTTTAAACGCGCGCCATTTGCCATTCAAATGTTAATTAATTATTATTTTCTTGTTCGAGACAGACGACCCTTCTGTGTTACTTGTCGCATTATTTATATCGTATTTATTATTTTATTATTAACCTGTTTTTTGTTTAATATTGCATTGAAAAAGGTTATTATTTAAAAAATGTTAATTACAAATTGTTCAAACGTACACAGATAAAACTAATGCGTTATTAATAAATTTATATATATATATATATATATATATATATATATATATATATATATATATATATATATATATATATATATATATATATTATTTAAATTCCACAATTCATCCACCATAGTTTAAATACATATATGGTAAAAAGACTTCGTATATATTTCAGCTAGCTAGCTGTAATGCGTTGTAATTTTCCACTAAATCATTTAACATTCCATTAAAAAATCTTTAATTCATTTTACTAATCTACTGCCACGTTGAGTTCTGCCACTCAACACGCAATGCCTCCAGAATCTGGCAGAAAGTGGGGAACGGAGTGTCATAACACTAGGTTCCCTCGGCCTACCCTGCTGTATGCGGGATACAGCGTGAAGCTGATGATACTAATCTACTAATATATGCGTGAACCGCGTGTGTACGCACACACCATGATATTGTACAAATGTCATAATTTCGTCACGTCATAAACACGAGACAGATTGGCAGACTAATCTCGCTGTAACAATACACAAAACAAACGCTACGTGACGTGACTGGGCGGTTAAGATAAGGGTTGGTCCTTGATGGCCGCACTCTCTTTTTTTTATTTTATTTTATTTTATTTTATTTGTACGCATTTTGTGAACATTTAATACTTGCCATTTTATTCGTAAATGTGTTGGGTTAAGTGGTTTTTTGTTTTAGTGTCTTTCTTTTAGCCCTTATAAAATATCTTCGTTCGTGAGCTTTTTCCCATTTTAAAAACTATTGCGGTGTATCCTTCAAAGTTCACTGTGAGTGGTTTGGAAGAATGAGCAGATGTAGGTTAAAAATAGGTTTACTAAATATAACTGTTATTTGAATTTCATTGAACTTCAAGATAAACGGTCGAATCAATCGATCTAAATTTGGCATAAACGATCTTTTTTAGTTTTTTTAAGGTAGACTAAGTTGCAAAATTTCGATATTCAATTTAATATAAAAAATTAAAGTTTGGTCAGTAGCCTATTTATTACATTATCGAACGTTAGATATATTTAAAGTAGGTTGGTATACGATTTCAAGTAGTCTAGTTGCTACATTTTGGTTGGAATTAAAATATATTATGTATACAAACAAACAAGGCTTTAAAGGACTCTTTGGCAATATATATTTAATCAGCTTCAGCTTCACGCTGTATCCCGCACACATCAGTAGGCAGAGGGAACCTAGTGTTAAGACACTCCGTTTCCCACTTTCTGCCGGATTCTGGAGGCATTGCGTGTTGAGTGGCAGAACTCAACGCCGCGCTTTGCCTCAACACTAGAGCGAAGAAATGGGATTATAAATTTAAGTAAATATTTCATCTCCTCGAGTGGAGATCGAACCCACAACCAGTCGGTTTTACAGTCACACTTTGTGCCGCTGCGCCACGACTGGCCTCATATATATATTTAATAAATATAAAATATTTAATAACTTTGCTTTAAACTCGCATCAGATACGAAAATATTACGTGTTATATCTTACAGAAGTTATTAGAGTGTGAAAGATGACATCGGTTATTTACTGCAGCAATCGTAAACATTTTATATCCTAAAGAATTAACACGACTTATGACGTTGAAGTTATGAGTCTTTATTAAAGTCACTTAAATGAAAGGAAATAGTATATTGTACTGAAAAAAGATTTTTTTTATTATATTTTTTTTATTTATTAACACTATTCCATCTAAGAATTATATTATTATTTCTTTCTTAATATTTTAATTTCTTCGCTCTGACATCAAATCAATAAGATTGGCGTTGAGTACCACCACTCAACATGCCTCGAAAGATTTGACTGAAAATGGGGAACGGAGTATATTAACATTAGATTCCCTCTGCCTACCCTGCTGTATACGGAATAGACTGTGTAACTGATTTTTTATATTATTGTCTGAAAGCTGGTTAAATTATTGTTGATCAAAATGTCCTTGATTAAAATAAAATATTTCTGCGATAGCTCTTAAAAAATATTTCTCAAAGAAGCTTTTAATATTTATTTACCTATGACATTCAATTATTTTCACAGGTGACCTAACCTGCGCTCTGCCAAGCGTTCCCGTAGCACGACATCCAGATAAGGTGATCTCAGCAAGATGGCACCCGGACGACTTCTCCTTCTTATCTACATCCGCCGACAAAACCGCCGTACTTTGGACTATACCGCCTGTTTAAACCAAGTAAGGAGGCCTAGAAAAATGTTAATGGAAATAAGTATCATAGACCTATTTCGGTCCACATTTCACTATTCGTATAGGCTTTCCAACGAAAACATTCATAAAATGGCTGTTTGGTATGCCGATCGGTATATCGCTTAATAACGTCGCTTATTGGACCGAGACAGGTCTACAATGTAATAGTATGGTCGTATAGCGCCTTAATGCGCTTTATTGCTATGAAATTTGAATATGTTTTACTTCCTTACAATATCTTATATACTATGTTACGACTGATGCTTTAAACGTGATGTTTTCCCCATTTTTTCTACTAAGCTATTAATGTTTGTTCGTTCGTTCTAATCGATTTCTAGGTAATGTAGTTAAAATGTGGTCTAGTTTCTCAGTATTTCATTGTCTCGAATGTATTTCATAGCTTGTAGTTTGCTGTATTATTTTTGTATTTTTCAATACATAGTGTTTGATTGATGGGAACAATTTTTTTTTGTAACAAAATTTATAGTATCCAAAATGTAGTTACATTTATGTAATAATATTTTGTTTTTCTTTTCTTAATAGTATTGATTCTATAATGTAATTATCTAAATAATTTTGAGTTTATAATTTTATACCGAACACCTTAATACCAACGATAAGTTAATTGTTTAAGATCAATTAAACTAATAATGTAGGTAGAAATATTGTTAGAATATTTTTAACTGACGATGAAGACTAAAAGCTAATGCTAATCTTGATTCTGACTGATGATGGAATTGTATAAAATGACTCACCAAAATTTGTAGTTCTTAATATTTTTGTTTACAACTTTTCTATATATATATGTAAAACGAGCAAAAATGAAGTTTAAAAAAAATCTAAATGTAAAATATTACTTATACGGTTGAAGAGCGTGAAGCTCCAGTGTTTTTTTTTATTTTAAATTTAATTTTAAATTTTTATTTATTTTACATTTCTCATTAATTAATTAATCCCTACCCTGCCTACTCTTACTTGAATAGATGAACTTGGCCACTTCACTTCTAGTTCAATAAAAAAAAATCTGGAAGTAAATTCGGATTCTAAAATTAAATAACATAAAAAATATATAATATAGGTGAATATATTTAACGCAAAATTACTCTTCCCTTTTTGGCCGTTAGACGTCGACATGTTTGTATGAGGACTACAATTTTAGTTTGACACAAGTGTAAAAAATATTGAAACATTAAAAACTGAGGTATTCGTATATTAAATTATTTTTTTAATTTATTTCATTCAAGACTTTACTGGTACTCGTATCCACAACATATTGTATTGTCTAATTGAAATGATCTCTTGGCTTGTATTTTTAACTATGTTAAGATTTTCTCAATATGGAAATGTATTTTTTTTTTATTTAATAAAAATTAAAACAAATGTTATTACTGACTCATTATATACAAAAACTATTGATATGTCAAGAAATGAAATATTACCCTAACACAAAATGTCACAAAATCATAAAATTTAAAAATATAAAATAAGTTGTAAAACCGTTTTCAGATTAGTATATTTCGAATAACGGTTAATATTTTGATTATATCAGCATGAACTGTGAATTGTCTATTTATTTTCTATTTTATAATTTAATAGTAAAAAATCAAATGTTAATCGATTTGGCGAAAATACTTTATATTGCAAGTATTTTTGAAACCTTAATATTTTTCAAAAAAAATATCGACAGGTGCTTTTGATTTTTTATTAATAAAATTTAATGTACTTACCTAATCTAGATTTAACAGTATTTTTTACATTGACATTAGTAATTACAGTGCTTTAAGAGTGCTTTTTGTATCGTTTCACTAAAAAGCTTTAATATTTTATGTGAGGTTAAGAACGGTGCAATGCTTTTTTTCACATAGTAATAATAACCGTCGTGGCACAGTGGAAAATTAATTAACAAATATTCACACATTCATTTTGTAACGTATTGTTTAGGTATTCTGTCAATAATATAATTTTATTTGATTCATTAATTTATCTTTTTTTTTTTAAATTACAACTAACTATACGATTAATATGTACGTAAAACTAAAATTTATTCAATTTAGTATCAGTAATAGAATTTAGAAAACTTGAAAAACTTCTTCAGAAATGTAGAACTAGTAAATTTGAAGAATTTCGTACAAGTGACGCGATGCTTGAATCGATTTTGAAGCCAAATCGATTCGTCACGAAATTTAATATATTTGAATCTAAATTGTATATACATTTTTACTGCTTCTCACACAGGGTTACTATATGTATATATTTAATATGCTGTACGTTTGACATGCATTCATTCGCTTTAAATGAATGATATTGACTGATACAATTGACTTACAATATTTTGAGATGATAAATTTTAAATTTGATATTTGGCTATAATTATGCACATAAACGAAGATGCAATTTTTTTCATAGTATTTGTTTAAAGCAGCAGTAAACTCATCTCTAAATAGATAAAATATAAATATCGAGGCTCACTGAACTATGTATCACTCGCCTGCGATAGGTCATCGTCACGTAAAAATATACTACTGTATGAGAATACTCGTATGTAAATAATAAATCTATTTAGATTCATTTTATTTTAGTCTTTCCCTTTTCGTACAGAGTGCATCTTAAGTAAAATGGTAGTCGATTACGTTCCCGGTGTATAATGATTTTGTTCCCTTAGCATATAAGTAGATGGGCAGAGGGAACCTTATTAAGATACTACGTTCACCACGCACAGGTCAATTCGCAAAACATTGCCTGTGGTTAAAACTCAACGCCGCACTTTTCTTGTTATCAGAGCAAAGAAACTGATTTTGATGAAGAATTCATGCCACAGAGTGCGAACCCATAACCGTCGCTTTTGCAGTCAGACGCTGCCGCTGCGCCGCTATTGTCTCATATTGTATTGTATAAAGATAAATAGTGAATATTCCTTTAGCGATGGCATACCAAATCTTTCGCTGTGACGTAAGCTAATATAAAACTTGCTTTCTTATACTGTAGGGGAAACGAAACTGACAAATTAAATTGCTTAACGCACCATCCACTGTCAGTTTAGTATTTAACAAAAGTACAGATTGGTATGGCGCTTGTATTTTATAGTGAATGTAATAATAATTTAATAAATTTATTAAATTCATAAATTTAATGAAAAAATAAATTAACTCTGCTATTGAGACTAATCACGGCGTTGAGTCCCGCCACTCATTATGCAATGCCACCAGAACACAATGGAAACTGGGAACGGAGTGTCTTAACACTAGTCTGCCTCTTTCTAACCTGTGAGATTTAATGTGAAATTGAACAAAAAAAATACTTAAGCTATAAGCTGCTGACACAACTTAAATTGGGCTTTCTAGAAGTGTTAATTACAATAAATAATTTTATAATAAATTAATGTTTATATGAGGTTATGTAGCTCAAATTCTTAATTACGATCCACAGTTCGAGAAGCCTGGCGCCTCTGAGGAGGATACTACGAGACTGGTGTAGTAATGTGGGATTTGAGCTTTAAAATTAAATGTACATGACTTTGCACAAATGTATTGTAATATATTGATTTATTTAACATTTAAACCATTATATGTTAATGGATTGATCTTTATTGTTTTTTATTGATTTGTTTGTCGTTTCGTACTTTTTTTAATTTTCTTTCATATATATTTTCAGTTTTTTTTTAATAATAATATCGTGCAAACACATGTAATTGCACATAATGTGAGTCTAAATATTAATATAATGCTATATATTTTATGTATCGAATCCAATATTTTATGAATAGGTTACTGGTGTCTAATTACTGACCTATGGACAAATTGTGTTAAACCGAATACCGTTAACAACTGTATCTTATACTTAAGAATATAATCCCATATTTACAATGTGTTTGTTTGATTTACCTTAATTTTAATTTATTTCTAATATTTTATGCTTTATAGATAGTCATACATAGTACAGCATATGATAGTTCTGAGTTCAAGTCTTCAGGACAAAAGCGTGCGACAGTTGTGGGTTTGATTCCCACTCAGGGCAATGCAATATTTAATATTTTTATTTTCTCGTTCGGGTAACGAGGCAAAGTTCGGGCCCTTCCGTTACCTAAGACGTAATGTTTTAGAAATTTGGGGGAAAGTGAGGAACGGAAGTATCTGAATAGAAAGCAGAGTATCTATACATTAGGTTCCTAGGTTCTCTCTGCCTACCCTGCTATGTGCCGGATTAAGCGTGAAGCTAAAAATAAATGTAAAATAAAATATTATTTTTCCTAATTTAAAATGTTAAACTAAAAAGTAAAACATTGTGTGGTAATGATAATAGTGAAATTGTAGTCGTAGGAAGAAATTAAAAAATATGAAACATTAACTAGGTGTGTTTAAATAGCAATAAACAATTTGATTTTCCATTACAATGTTAGAGGAAGAAAAAGTTCATAACTTGTTTTCCAGCCAGCAGACGCTGCGCGCTGTTGAAAAGTGATATATAATATATTATGGATTTTCAATTTTCAGGCAATGCTAGATACGCTAATATAAGAACGCTATGTTACGTTCCGATTTTTTATTTTTTTAAGTTTGGGGATACACAGTCCCCACCCACCGCTCAGCTTTCACATATTGCTTGTTTAAGTGCGGAACTCAACACCGCGCTTTGTCTTTTTTTCAGATCGAGGAGAAAATTATCAATATAATTATTAATAATATTTCAATCATCTGGAATTGGAAATGGAACCCGCCACCGTCGCATTTGCAGTCAGATGTCCCAATTCTAATTAACTTGTAAATTAAGAGGATTCAACTCTATGCCTTGTGTACCCATTTGTGTAAAAAAATGGTATTTTTCTCTTAAGATGTTTATGTAATTCATTTTTTTTAAATAACCGGGAAGAATTATAAAAAATATAAATAAATTGAAAGGTAACCAATGTGGCACAAAGGTAACCAATGTGGGACTCTTTTCCTCACACATATCCAAAAATACGTATCTTTTAATAATGATTGCTGTTGCGTAGTTGGATTTGAACCAAAACTGATTTACAGCATTGCCTTATTAACAGAGATGATATAGTGTTATAAAAAACATTCTTTATTTTCGAATTGTCTATTTTCGTCTTACCATACTAAGAAAATGAAAATTAAAATGTTTATATATATTTATATGTAATATATCTCGAATATCTGTAAAACCATACAAACAAACGAAAATATCTCACTATAATCTATAAGCATTAAATATTTGCATATAGGATTTAATAAATGTAAATTTACGCAATATTCACCAGCCATACGAGATTCATACCCCGTTGTTTACAGTTCCCGCACTGTTTACTGACGCACTACACTGGAGTGGATCGCTATCGCTTAGAATGTATTGTGCGAGCACGGAACTTCATTAGCAAATGGATCTAGGTTCATTTCCAAGATGGATTATTTATGTTGTTTAAAAATTTAACATATTTTATTTTCTTTTCCTTTTAAGCAATTCTTCAATTTTTATAATAAAACAGGAAGAATATAAGCTTGGTAAGCTGAAAGGATCCCCGGTTATAACGAAATATTTAACTTCATACCATTACAGGTTTTTCGCATCATTACGATATTTTTAATTTTAAATATATCTTCATAAATGAAGAAAAAATAATATGCCATGTGCGGTTTTTTCCGCTTAAACCTCTATATTATATGTGAAGGTCACATACATTGTTATCCGACAAATCGAAATGCAGACAGGCAGACAGAAACTATAAAATTGATTGTTTTTTTACTATCTTGTTGTTACCTTGTAAACGCAACAGTTTGTAGGTTCGATTCCCTATTTCGATCTGTGTATACAGAGCACTGCTTTATGTATACAGAGTAAAGCTAAAAACTACGTTTTTTATATTTTACCCCCTTTTTAAAAATAATACAGTTTTTAGCTTCAAGCTGTATCCTTCTAGCGGGGTAGCCAGTCTTATTAACAATTTTTAGCCTCTGTACAAGACCAGGCGACGCTGTAAAAATCCAATCGAAAAAGAACTAAAAAAAAAAGGAAGAAGTATCTAAAATACAAAAATATGTACGTATGTATGTATCTATGTGACAAAATTCCTCGTGTTTTAGTAATGTGCCCCCCTCCCCTAAAGCTGACCTTAATCACGTCTTTTGATTTCTTAACTCCCTTTGATCTCATACATGCTTGTTAAATTACAAAGTTTCCAAGTAATATTCGAACATTCCACGAATTAGTAGAATAGATTTCATCTTATATGTTATATTATTATTTTGTATGAGAAATTTTAAATTATATTATGATATGTATGATATGACTAATAAAGAAATTTGTATATACAGATACCGTAGTGTAGGATATTTCGTTCTTTTTTATTCAGCTTCACGCTGTATCCCGCATGTAGCAGGGTAGGCAGAGGGAGCCTAATGTTAAGAAACCCCGATCCACACTTTCGACTGAATTCACGAGACACTGCGTGTTGAGTAGCGGAACTCAACGCCAAGGTTTGTCTTGATAAGTATGTGTATGTATAAGTATGTGTATGTATATATATATATATATATATATATATATATATATATATATATATATATATATATATATATATATATATATATATATATATATATATATATATATATATATATATATATATAT
>JAATLQ010033606.1:11032-26785 GCA_013421005.1 Heliconius erato x Heliconius himera | reverse complement strand
ATTTGTCTTCTCGTCATGTACTTTCACCCACTTCCACAGGTTGGCTGGAAGAAATCTCTTAATAAGTCCACCGAGGCTAACTTTTTTTGTTAAATGTTCTTTTTTTTATGTTGAATGCTATAAAGAATATTATTATTATTATAAACTCAAGACAGGCTTAATAACAATTTAAAATTAAAATATTTAAATAATTGAATTCTTCCTAATATTGGAAACGTAGTAACACTATTGGTTGCAGCTTAGAAGAAATCCCAAGGTTGACTCGACAAAGGACAAAGGAGTATCTGACAAAGAAAGAATGTTTGAAGTTTATTTTGAATGTTTGCCTTCTGGTTGGGTATTAGTAAAACGCAATTGGGTTTCGATTTCGTCAATCGTAACAAAATCTCTCATTATATGTAGATTTGTCTCTTAAAGCCTTTTTTAAAGATGAAGCTTGTTAGCAGTGTTTGTGCGAACATAGGCTTAGAAGTTAAAATAATACATTTATTTCATTTTTTTTTATATTAGATCCATCTTTTAATAAGCGCGGCGTTGACTTCCGCCACTCAACACGCCATGCCTCCAGAAATCTGCGGAAAGTAGTGGAAGGTCTTTTAACAGTAGGTTCCCTGCTATGTGCGGGATACAGCGTGATGCTGTTTTTTTTTTATTATATTCTATTGACTGTATCATAATAACTTCATCAACACAAACGTGAATATTTTCTATATCATGATAGTGAGGCCAGTCGTGGCGCAGGGGCACAAAGTGTGACTGCAAATCGAAAGGTTGTGGGTTCGATCCCCACTCGAGGAGATGAAATATTTACTTAAATTTAAATTTCGCTTTCTTGGCTCTGGTGTCGAGGCAAAGTGCAGCGGTGAATTCTGCCACTCAACACGCAATGCCTCCAGAACTCGGCAGACAGTGGGGAGCAGAGTGTCTTAACACTAGGTCCCCTCTGCCTACCATGCTATGTGCGGGATACAGTGTGATTTGAGTTGATTTGATTTGATGATACTAAAGTAGAGAACGAAATAATAATATTAATATATTCTTAGGCTTGGATAAAAATAAAAAAAAATCCTGATGTTCAGGGTCCATTTCCACAATGAAAATACATACCAATATTTTTTACTTTATTATCGTGCGAAAGCTAGTGCAGAACCAAATAGTATTCGCTTTATTCAGATATAACTGTCCATCGACAGATACAAATATTATATTTAATTCTTAAACTTGATTCAAATAGGCTAAGACTTTACATCACTACATCACAGTAATTTTAATATATAATAATGAAATAATATGAAACAATAAATCAATATTCAATATTTTCAAGCTAAAATATCGTAAATAATGATTTGGACCCATACATACAAACGTACAGTGACGTTGTATGAAAACTCATAATAAAAATTACTTAGCTTTTAGCAAAACATCATCATAGTCACCCAAATTGATTAAGCTAATGCAAGCAGTATTACAGCTATGCTAAAATCAGTCTGGTGCCATGTAGAGGCATTACGTTAATTATATTAATTTTACACTGTGTAGAGCCATAGTTTTTACTATATTAATTTTTTAGCCTTACTCTGTAAATCGCATATAGCAGAATGGGCAGAGGGAACCTGGGAACCTAGTGCTTAGACTCTGTTCCATTTAAAACCCTACAGTTCCCCACTTTACGTGGTATTCTGGATGGATTGTGTGTTGAGTGGCGAAACTCGTTGCCGCGCTTTGCCTCATTACCAGATCGAGTAAATGAAAATATTAAATATTTCTTTTTCTCAAGTGGGAATCGAACCCACAACCGGTGGCATTTACTCATTGTTTTAATATTAAATATTGTATATAGCTAGTATTGCTGTAGGTATTTTCTATAGAAGGTTTATTGGAAATTCTACCTTTAAGTAAATCGAGGCCGTCGTATCGCGCACGAGCACTAGCGTGTCACTGTAAACGCGACGCTTGTGAATACTCTGTTTATTCACTTTTTTATGTCTAAACTATAGACAATAGAAGTGTATACCTATTTTTTGTTTATTTTATGAGAACCTGTACTATGAGAAACGTCAACGTCAATATGTTTTAAGATTTTTCCAGATTAGGCAGAGAGAAGCCAGTGTCAAGACATGCTTTAGAATTTGACCACTTCAACTGTGCTGTTGAAGTGGAACTCATTGCCGTGTTTTGTATTGTCAGAACGGAGAAATGGAAATAATTAGTACTTCCGAGTGGGGATCGAACCCACAATATATCCTTTCAGTTTAGTTTTAATTTTTTTATGGCGTTAATACATACATACCTTTAAAGCTGTATGTGCTAAAATTCTGCACAAGTACAGTATTGGAGATAAGATGTTGACTCTCTGAGTCTTTCATCCTTTTATAAGGATATTTATTTTTATATTTACATTTTTCTTTATATACAAATAATATATAAAAATAAAAATATCAATGTCATTTAGTTTATTTAAGTACTAATATTTTTTGGCTTGAAGCTTTAGCCAAATGCTAAGGTCTGGGACCTTCCATACCCCTCTCGTCTCGGCCTTTGTATTTCGTACTCTTTAAACGTCATGTACGACTCCGCCTCCGAGGGACCTCATGCTTTTTACATGTTTTCCAGTTTCATCGCTATTGTGTTCTCAAAGGTAAATCGATAACTTCTCCTATCTCTCCTACCACAATACCTTTCTGATAAATACATATATCTTATTCAATATTCTTTCATTAACCATCCTCCCAAAGAAATGAAGTATGGATCTACAAATAGCTAATATAATTTACTTTTATTTAGTTAACTTTAAATATAGGTATAATTTATCAGTAATATTGATTAAGATATACATACATTTTACTTCAATTTAGTAATTTTTCGTCTTCACTCTGTAATTCCGCATATAGCAGGGTAGGCAAAGGGAGCCTAGTGTTAAGACATTCCGTTCCCCATTTTCCGCCAAATTTTTGAAACATGCGTGAAAAGAGCGTAGAAATGAAAATATTCATAAATAATAATTCATTACCACGAGTGGGAATCGAACCCACAACCGTGGCGTTACAGTCACACGCTTCTGACGCAGGGAGCGACACGAGGGCTTCTAATATATTTAATTTCTCAAGATTTTCGAATTCCCCAGCGTATTAAACTTTAGTAAGTTTAAATATATGAATACTAGACACTTAGGGGTGAATTCTAAAAAAACCACGAAACACGTGTTCAATAAAATATTTTTAACAGTCTGAATTATTTTTTTTATAAAAATCGGTGGTGATTTAAAGATTTTTCCATACAAATTTTCAACCCCTTATTTGCACCCTTAGGGGGTGAATTCTAAAAAACCATGAAACACGTGTTCAATGAAATGTTTTTAAGAGTCCGAATTTCAAATTTTATAAAAATCGGTGCCGATTTAAATTTTTTTCCATACAAACTTTCAACCCCAATTTCATCCCTTTAGGGTTAAAATTTTTCGAAATCCTTCCTTAGTGGATGTCCAGAATATGAAAATAAACATCTGCCCAAATTTCACGTTTCTACCATCAGCGGTTACGGCTCTGCGTGCGTCTTACCTCAGTCAGTCAGCACAAGTCCTTTTATATATATAGATTCCATTAAATTTAATCCATTTTTTACTCACTACACTTCTATACTCCAGTCATAGGGAATAGGGACCAAAAAAAACCGATAGGTACACCGATACATCCACATGTATATAAACACATATATAATGTATTTGTTGTTAAAATCCCAAAATACGTATCTTTTAGGGCCAATTAAAGTGATGGGGTTCGTTCGGGAAGCAATTTCGTTTTATTTGATACCCCTGTGTTTCAGCATATTGCTCGGATATACTTAAAAGTAATAATGTTTACAGCCGTACGTGTTTATTTTATCAGATTTTTAATGTCGGATGTACGTACGTAGCATGAGACAGCCAGTGAGCTCTGTGGATTGGATATTTTAATATGTATGAACACAGACGAATTTAGATATAGTATTAAATCAGCTCCACGCTGTAGTCCACTCACAGCAAGGTAGGTAGCGGGAACGTAGTGTTAAGACATTCCGTTGACCACTTTCCGCTTCTGCAGGCATTGCGAGTTGAGTGGCGTAGCTCAACGCCGCGCTTTTGCCTGCTTTTGTTTTTTTTAATTTAATTAGTAAATAAATATTTAATTCCTCGAATGGGGATCGAACCTACAACCAGTTTGTTTACAGGCAAACTTTGTGCCCCTGCGCCACAGCTGGCCTCTAGTATTCTGGTCTATAGTATTATCATATTAATAATATATGAGGCCGTCATGGGCCAGGGCCATAAGATTGTGACTGATAAGCGACGGTTGTGGGTTTGGTCACTACTCGACGGAATAAATTCTTATTTCTTAATGTTTTGATTTCTTCGCTTCGCTAAGGCAAAAACCCGGTGTTGAGTTCCGCCACTCAACATGCAATATCTCGAAAAATTCAGCGGAAAGTGAGGGACGCAGTGTTTTAAGACTATGTTCCCTCTGCCTACCCTGCTGTGTGCGGGATACAGCGTGAAGCTGATTTTATAATATAATATCATATTAAATATACAGAATGTTAGAGATATAATATGTATGTAGGTACTCGACCTACATTGTATTCATACATTTTTGTTTGTTAATTTTAAAGTATTCACTGAGACCAAACGATATTAATTTATAACGATATTTTTATGTGTTGAGAGAGGAAAAAAATAAATACTTTTAACTTTTTATTATTTATTTCGTTCTAATGTAGGTTACAATGCAGGTTTACAAAATACAGAACTATTGTATACTATAACTATACAGGGAAACCTAGAAGATTTTATAGTTACAATAAACATTTATATGGTTTTTATAGGGGAAGACATTTGTATCTAGCAGTCGTACGTTAAACATGAGAACATAAAACTCTTTTTTTTCAAGCTTCACGTTTTACTCCATGAATAGCAGAAAGAGAGAGAGAGAGTGGGAGCGAGCTCTATTTACCCCAATTCAAAACACTGCGTGTTGAATGGCGGAACAAAACGCTGCGCTTTATCTATCCAGATCAGGGAGATGAAAACAATTAATTTTCTCGAGTGGGGTAACAGCTGCCCAACCATTGCGCTTACACTTTACAGACATCGTTCTACTGCGCCACGATGGTCTCTTATCCACAATAAAACTATAATTTAAAGTTGTTTTTAAAAGATCATAATATTACAATTTAAATTTTCAATTTGAATCGTGACTACATAAATCGTACGACCGGACCTCTTGCATGTGTCAAGTCACTAATAACGCCCGATTCATATATCGATCCAATCTAGAGATTGGATCGATATATGAAACAATCTAAGATTGACGTTGGAGATAGATTATTAATATTGGGCGTAAATATATTCCGCAACGACGTTAACTATATTAGTACAAAGTATTTATGTAATAGAAAATGTATCAGTTCTTTTAAATTATTTCATACATCCGTACTTATCTATAATACGAGTATTTACTCAATATACTATTGCACAGTAGGTATTAATTTTTGTCACTTGTTAAATGTAATTTTTATAATATATGAAGAACTGCTATGCAGTGGATATATTTAACGAAATATGATTTGTTAATTTAAAATTAGTTACATTAAAATACATATCTTACTATAAGACATTAAATTAATGGTGACCAGGAACCTTTCTAAGTTCAATCGTAACGTTTTCCTTATAGGATGTTTTCATTCTTAACTTAAATATTAATACAATGTATAGATTTTTCACTTCAAATTCCAATTTCTATTACCCACAATTTTACCGTTTTAGATTTCAAATATATTTTTTATTTGAAATTAACACATTTACAACAAAATTCATTTTCATAAAATTAATAAGAATACTTTGTAAGTAAACAATGCAAATTAGAAGTTAAAAAGTAGGTACGAATTTGAGGTTTCAAACCTTGAATAGCGAAATTGGCGTGTAATAGGTTCCATTTGAAATGTAATATTGCGAATTTGATGCGAAAAAGTATGAATTTGGAATACCTATATATACTACAAATAATATAGCTATTTTTTTAAATTCGATTCGTTTTACAAAATATTAAACAAATAAAAATTTAAGAAATACATAACTAACATTATTATGTAAATGAAAATATAATTTCTCAATTTGATTCTTGAATGGGGTCTAATATATATATTACAGTTGTATTTATATAATACAGTTAAATTAAACACACTTTTCCCGTCATATATTACATTACTTCACTCAGTACCCTGTTCACTCTGGCAACATTCGCCTTAAAGATACCTACACTTATAATAATAATAAAATTTATATAATTTTGTAACATCGATTTTTTTGCAATACAATTTTAACATTTCATACTTACATTTCAATACTATATGATAAGTATAATTATTAAAATTCTGAAGTCTTACCAACAATTTTGTAGTATGTCTAATTAAAAATACATTTAAAATCTATTTCAATACTGTATTAGCAGCGGACGATCTTAAACATTTTTTTTTGCGTCACGCTGTATCCCGTTCACACCGGGGAATAGGCAGAGAGAACTTAGTGTTAAGACTTCTGCTTACTCCATTTTCAGCCAAAAAATGGAACTAAACGCCGTGCTTTGCCTTGATACCAGAGCGAAGAACTGAAAATTTTAAATATTTCATTACCCAGGAGATACATGAAAACGAAACTCCTATTTTTTTTTGAAGTATGAAAAATATATATGTGCACATACGTTGAAACATGGAAATTAGCGCGCCTAGTAAACAACAGTGAAATGGGGTTATTATTAACTTTGCAACTTTCGCCAACATTCTAATGTAAGCAGGTATTTACATATGTTTATGTAATAGCAACATTTGTAATTTTTATATTTTATAACTAGTCAAAGTTTTAATTCCTATACCTTTCCTTTGCCTTGGCAGTGCTTATAATAAAATATATTATAGGTTCAGAATAATATTTTATATTATAGTATTTATTCTGAATCTACAACAAAAATGTTTCACGTAAAAAATAATATTTAAATTAAAACCTGATTTAAATTACAGTTAGATCAAGATAAGAGTTTATAACATTTATTAACTATATTTATTATCGTAATATAATATTTATTATCGTTATTAACAATTTATTAGTAAAAAAATAAAGGCAAACATCCAATTATTGGCACTTCAGCGACCTCTGTGAAATAAATATTGTCTTTGGAAATTGTACGCAATTTAAAAAATATATATATTAAAAGGCAAGAGTGGGATATTTTTCCACATAATTTTGACTGAAAACAGATACTTGTAAAAATAAAAAAAATCAATATTTTTCAATTTTATAAATTGTTCGAATTTATAAAATTGAAAAATATTGATTTTTTATTTGCATAGAACAAACATACATTAGATTAAATCTTGTTTGCCTTAAAAAAAAACAACCATAGATAAATCTTTAATATAATATAAAGTGAATTGTTGTTTTTAACATTAAAAGTAGCTGTGCCAATAATGGGTAGTTTAGTGAAATTAAAATAACTAATATAGCCATTTTATCCGTTTACAATATTTAAATTAGCATAATAGATGTCAGGTTGATGATTTTTTTACTATATTCTTATTTTTTATTTTCCTTTGGACTTTCTACTGGTCCTTAAATTTGGTCACATTTGTTAATTTAGATAGATTTGTTTTGAGATTACTTATTATCAATTAAGAAACAATAACAATTACTATTTTATTATTATTATTTTACATCTCAAACATGTATGTAATGTTATTTAATTTTTTATTTAAAAAGTTGTCTTTAGAGACGCCTTACAATAAAATTTATGAAATATTAGATTGCCATGATTGAAATGAAATTGAATTGCCCAGATTGAAATAAGTTTTATTATTTTAAGAAATGAGATGGTTTAGTCAATAATATAATATAACTAAGCGAAGAAAAATATTTTCTTCGGCTATTAAGAACAAAATCCAGTCGTATATCAAAACAAAGGGACAATCGACAGTCTCGGCGTAACTCATAAATAATAGTGTTGGACAGATCGTTTATTTTCTAAGACGTGATGTAAAATATAACGCTTCATAATTGTAATTAAGTGGATAGTAAATATTTTGTCATAATAAGGTAAATTTTAACATTATCTTTTTCTTCAGCTTTACACTGCATCCCGCATGTTGCAGAGTAGGCAGAGGGAGTTTAGTGTTAAGACACTCCGTTCACCACTTTCCGCCAAATTCTGGAGGCATTGGGTGTTGAAATGAAAACATTAAATATTTTATTTCCTCGAGTGGGAATCGAACCCATTATCTGTCACGATTGGCCTCAACATTACATTACATTAATATTAATTTTATTTCCGCCTCAATCCTTATAATATGTAACGATTGGCTTGTTGAATAAAAATATCTCTCCCAATACACACAAATAAAAAATAAAATTTCATTTTACTATTTCGTTTTTTTTGGCATATCAGAATGATTATATCAAAGTATTTTAAACATTATCTTATTATAACTTCAAATAACGCTTCCAGTATATTATTAAAAATATTTGAAACGTTGATACTTTAGAATAAATACTATAAAACAGGAAGGAATTATACCAGTTCCTTTTGTTAAAAGGAAATTGTCTTCCGACGTCCGCTCTTACTTCCAGTAACCAAAGGAATATCACAAGAATTATTTAACATTGACTACTGACTGTGGTAATTATTACATTATTGATGGCAGTCGTGGCGCAGGGGCACAAGAGGGTGACCGTAATCGTGATTGGTTGTGGGTTCGATCCCCACTCGAGAAAATGATATATTTAATATTTTCACTTCTTCGCTTTTGTGTCGAGCGTGGCATTGGTTTCCATCACTCAACACGGAATGCCTCCAGAATTCGGCGGAAAATGGGGAATGGTCTGTCTGTCTGTCTGTGATAAAATAATTAAAACACAGAATACTAACTTTTAGTGCCTAAGGACAGAACTAGAGTGGACAGTCAGTAGAGGACGAATATTTAACAGCACTATTCAACAGCTATGAATATTCAGTAAATCTTATATGGTAAGTTAGTATGGAAATTTAATATTTATAATATATTCTATTTTCCTCATATATATTATACTTATTGTACTGAAAAGTAATAAATCTAACAAGAGGAATTGAGCTTCCTATTCAGATTTTATCAGTATGTGTTAGGGTTCTGCCTTAAAGTTATATAAAAATAGGCCACCACCGAAAAATATATTTTTTAACGAAAATCCATACAAAAAGATAAAATTGTCAAAATGTTTCATATAAATAAGGATATTTTGAGATATTCAAAGAGAGACCATAAATCAGAACAAGACTTTAAAATCACTTGCTTTAACGAAGTCCGAGATCATAAAGCATTTGTCGATCATACGAGTACAATGCATCTATTGTGCGGTGAAGGACGCTCGCTGTAGTCTGACATTATTTTTTATAATTTTCTTCCATTTCTGCTAACGAGGTGCTCTTAACAAAACATATGAAAAATTTATATTTTACATACCTTGACTTTTTTTAGATATATAATAAAATAATTATTGAAATCAACGTCTACACCATAATAAATTACCAAGAGAGGAATTAAATCTTTCTTAACTAATGCTTTCTTTATTTGTCTCCAAAATTTCACTGTACTATATATAGATTGAGATTTTGTATTGACACCCGAACGTCAAGAGTTTACAAGCTGTCCTGCGGCGTATGAATTTTGAGAAATGAACATTTTTATTATTATTAAAGTGATGATAAAACTATTAACAAAAAAGACAGAACCTAAGACAATAGTAACATTTTATTTAAATTTCGCCTTACTGCTTACAAAATGTCATTGTAATACGATTTAATAATATACATTTAAAATAATTAAACTGAAATACGCATCAACAACATCAACATCAACGTTCTAAGTCATGCAAAATAATAAAATTAACTATATAATATTATTTACACAGAGGGTATCTCTAAAGCGACGTTGCAATCAGTATTTTACAGATAGGAATCCTTAGTGTTAGCGGGCGGCACTCCGGCGGCAGACATCTTGCGGCGCTCGTTGCGCGCGCGCGACACCGGCCGGTAGTACTGCTCGCTGCGCCGCCGTCAGCGCTCCGGCGCCGGCGCTTCCGATTCCAGCTCCATCCATAAGGAGCTGATTACGCGTGTGTCTGGAATTATATTGTATTGTGCAGGTATATGGCCGGTGTAGAGGTCTGTCGTAGCGCAGAGGTGTGAGTGAAGTAGTGGGTTCGATTCCCATCCGAGGAAATTAAATGTTTAATAGTAACAGGGCAAGAATGTCATTGAATGCTTTGAAAATTCGACGAAAGTGGGGAACGGAGTGTCTTAACACTAGGTTCCCTCTATCTATCTTTCTATATTTGGTTTATAGCGTGAAGCTGAAAACAATGACAGTAAATGTTGTATAATAAAATTTGAATTCTAATCAGACAGCAATAAAAGTATCTTCTTTACGTTGTTCAAGTTTTTTTTGAATGGTGTAAAGTTTATGTAATATTGAAAATATTGTATTACTATCGAATCCGAGCATTCAAGCCAATCTGACGAAAATAAGTTTAAAATAAAGAAATGTGACGTCAAAATGGCGTAGCAAAATTTTGTACATTCATTCATTCAGATGAAGTTAATAAAAGCATGATAAAAAAAGCAAAAATATGCCAAGACATTGAATATAAGAAAGTAATTTTAAGAAAAATAAAAAATAGTAAAAATATTTATGAAATAAATTATGTCGTAAAATAGAAAAAGCTTTATGAATTTTATGGTATTTATGATTTAATAGGAGTTTTTTTTTATTATGTTTCACAAATTTAGCTTTGCTAATTAGAAAATATCATTTTGGATAAATAATATATTTCATTTATAGAAGGGTTTTTGTGTACGTGAGAATTTTAAAATAATAAATTAAAAAGACATACAGAAGTGATATATGTGTTATACATTGCATGAAAAATCACTTTGTTACCAGACCACGCTGCTTTGTAGTGAAAGTGCTTTGTCATGCTTCTGTGAAAGAGAAAATATTTCTTTTTATGGAAGATACAAGGCAAACGAGCGTAAGGGTCACCACTTGATAGTAGGTAATCACCGCGACTCACAACCCCACCAGAGCAGCTAGCCTTTAAGGTGGAGATAAACGGGCTGTTTGAAGGTACCCATGTTATATCGATCCGATGACAGCGAACTAATTGACGAGAACTGACTGATGCTGGAGTATAAAGTGAAGCACTGGATCTCAAGCGTACACTACGCTTGAGGTCTCAGAATGCCCTCTAATGTCAAGATGTTGATATGTAAGAGTATGATCCGACCAGTTTTTTTTATACGGCGGTGAATGCTAGCCAGCACTATCTTGGCACACTCAAGAGCTTCACATCCAGGAAATGAAGATACTAAGGTAGATTTGTATCATAACGGGATATGACCACATAACATAACACATTAATTTGGGGAAGTCTTGGATTCCTTGATGTAGCGGATATGAGCGTTGCCTGAGATGGTATGGGCACTTTGCGCGCCAGCCTAGAAACTATATCAGGAGGAATTGCCTTGCTGTGTCTGTCATAGGAGTTACACCCCCAGAAGGAAGGCAGGACGACTGAATGTCACAGTGCAGATCATGAAAGGCAATGCATTTACCACCAAGGATGTTGAAGACCGTGTAAATAGAGTTGATTGAATCGGAAGGCAAATGATGACAACTAAATCTGGGGCCAATGCAGGTAGAAGAAGATTTAGAGAAAAATATTTTATAGTAAAATTAGTTCGCTTTATTTATCTAATACCACTTCTACGAGCAAATTATATGTTATAATTTCTCTTCACAACAACATATTACGGACCATCTAAAAATAATTGTAGTTATATTAACAACACCTGTGTATAAGCAGGTTATCCCGCAGACCAATATAAAAACTGTGTACAATCATTTCCTCAAGGAACCCTCGATGAAAGACTCCGACTCGCATTTGACCGATTATTGCACTTACTCAATGGGTACAGTTTCGTGCATGAATTCTTACTAACGATAAATTTACATTAAATTAGCTTATAATTTAGTTATTATTAATTTGAATGTTTATTGTTTTTAAATAATCTAACAGTATTATAAATTACTTAATAATAAGTAATAATTTTTATTTTTTTGGCATAACGAATTTTTATGATTTTTCGATAAAGTTTAATCGCTTAATTTGCTGCAAGCCTAAGTTAAAATGTAATATATATATAATATTATAACAACATGAATTAATTTTTACTAAAGTAATAAAATTTATAAATTTCTCTGCAGGTTGATTTAAAATCTAATTCTTAAATGTCTCAATTTCAAGACATTAAGAGCCCGTTAGAACATTCGCACAGCGTGTAAGCTAAATTGCTCCAGAGATTGTCGCAAATTACTTGAATGCTTTTGCCACAACATTGCGACGACATGACCCTCTATATATAAACTGTTAGAATCTATGAATACTATATGGATATGTAACCAATATTTTAAGAAAAAAAGTAAAAAACATAATATTTTAATTATTAAACATGCTATGATTTAATAAAATAAATCGTATCAACACATCAACAGGGTAGGAAGAGGAAACCTAACGTTTAGACACTCTGTTCCCCATTTTCCGCCGAGTTCTGAAAGCACTGAGTGTTGAGTAGCGGAACTCAACGCCGTGCTTTGCCTCGACACCAGAGCGAAGAAATGAAAATATAAATGTAAATAAATATTTCATTTCCTCGAGTGAGGAATGAACCCACAACCAGTCGATTTAACAGTCACACTTTATGTCCCTGCGCCACGATTGGCCTCATGATTTAATGATACATCTATATATTCAAAAAAAGCTTTCAATTTTTAAATGAAAGCGTACTTCATCACAACCCATAGCTCTGAAATATATTTTACATTTAGAGCTATGGGTTGTGATAAATAAAAATAGCATTTCATTTTCTTTTTTAACATTTAAGACCTTTCCTTTTTTAATGTTCTTTATTTATCAGTTCAATACCATTACAGGCACTTGGTCCATATCCTTTTTTTCCCTTATTATTTTTATCTACTTTCCTAACATATTTATTACTAACATAATTGTTTATAGTATACAATCTATACCTATTATAAGAAAATATTATTCTTACAATATGTTTTATTATTTATAAATAAAAAGAAAAAGATTTAAGACTTGTTAACTATGAAGTAAATCATATAAGATAAAGTTTGATTAGCTCCACACACACACACACACACACATACACACACACATACACACACACTAAGATCAAACCGTCTACGATCAAACAACCAAAAAGCGATCTTCATTAACAGTATCGGAAAGTTAGACAGGTCATTAAATATGTTCGAGAAGTGTGTCACATGTCGGAAATCGTTATTTTTGTTTACTAACTAACCTCGTTTGAGTTTGCATTTGTAAGAACATTCTAATAAGTATGTAGCAGGGTAGACAGAAGGAGTCTAGTGTTAAGACACTCCACATTCTACTTTCCACTGGAATGTGTAGGCTTTGCGTGTTGAGTGACGAAACTCAATACCGCTCTTTGCCTCGAAACCAGAGCGAAGAAATGAAAATATTGTATATTTCATTTCCAGGAGTGGGAATCGAACCCATAAGCTTTTATTTTATAGTGGAAGCCGCGTTCATATCAACAATAAAATATATAGATATTTTCTTCCAATAATATTGATTGAATAAAAAAACCGGTTAAGTGTGACTTATTAACAAGAAAAGACTAAAAGACGACATCGGAAGTTACCAACTAACATCTCTTACATCAAATATATAAGATCTTTGCAAAAATCATATTGGAAAGAATAAAAAACTGGCTGGATGAAAATCAATCAATGGAACTGGGTTTAGGAAAATCTTTTGTAAAATTGAACACATTCATACAGTTAAAGAGATCATATAAAAATATAAACAAAACTAGCCTATCTAAATGGCCTTCACGTACTTGAGTTTGATAATCTCAAATAAGAAGGAAAAGCCTTTAAGGATCAGGGGGTCAAAATGCATTATTAAAAATATACACAGTGAAAATAAAGACAGAGACATAGAATCACTAGGCAATCTTAAAAATATTTTTCCAATCGACAAAATAGTCAGGCAGAGTGACCCACTCTCTCCAAATCTATTTTGCAGTTCTGGAGCATCTATTTTAGAGCAAATATTTAGAAAAATGCACTGGGAAAATCTAGGCCTAAACGTAAATGGATCACAATTAAATCACATTTCTTTCGCTGACATTGTTGCATTTAAGGAGAACCCAAGAATTCTTTTATCCATGATACAAACTATAATGTAAATAGATCGGGAGTACTGGAAGATTCTGTAGCAGGCCTTTGCCGTAAAGCAAACAGAACAACTGGGCATTTTAATATAAATGAAGTCTTATTATATTGTTAATACTAGAAAAAAATGTGGTATGTTTAGAATAAAAAGCCTACTATTAATTTCTCTTTGAAGTAGAGTAAATTGTAAAAGATGAAACTATCATTAAACTATTTATATAGTAATCATTGGTAGTAGTTACATATTAAATGGACATTTAAAAAACGGCGGTATAGTGTAATTTATATAATGTATGATACCTATTTTGTTCGTAAGCAAATTTCTAATAGACTGATATCATAATATAAATCAATTAGGTACCTCTTGATATATGTTTACCTGGTTTTTCTTCACCAGCAGGTGCCTCAGTAGCCTCCTCAATGCAGCTTTGTTCATCAGGAAACTGAACATGCTTTTTTACAGCGGAACGACTTGGTTTTGATAATACTGACGCTGTAACAAACAATATATATTAGTTTTAGGATGTATCAGACTTAAAAACATAAAATTACTATTTTATACATAGGCATATAGGATTCAAAATAATATTACTAAGTTATACTCATTACTAAGTATGGGAGAAGTGGCATGAAAGAGCCAGGTTTTGAAAGAGCCACCTGCAATATTATAGTAGTTTAGGAACGGACTCGATAGAATATTTTATTTTTAAATGGCAACACTGATTTCCCCTCACCCACAAAAAATTTACACATCTTCGGAACCAACGGACGCCGATATGTCGAGTTGAAGTTTTTGGCACTCAAAACTAACATTTTTACCTCATTTGAGTTGTTTTTTAGTAATTTATTGTAAACAAATATAGGTACTTGGATTGTGGATTGAGTTTATGTATATATTTGGCCTTGTAACTGGATTAAAACTGAATTTCAAAAGTTTTGATATCGTTGTGATTTTGAAAGTTATATTTTTTTAAAGAATAGGTTATGAAAGAGCCGGGTGAATGGGCCTTGAAAGAGATGGCTCTTTCATAACCGGCTCTTTCATGATCCCGAATTAGATTTTTTTAAATTAATTATAATTATAATAAATATACATTCTTAATAAACATTATTAAATAATTTTCTACTGATATTTCATTATGGAGAAGTCTGATCCCAAAAAACTCGAAAATAAACCAAAAAAATTCAGACCCGAATTCGTCTGATTCTATCATATTGGCTGAAGTAAAAAAAAAGTAGATTGAAGCAAAACAAAGTCCAATACAAATAAAAATAGTGATGATTGAATGGAGCAATATTTTTTTAAAAAAAGATCTCATAATTTAAGTATGTTGTTTTTGAGAAGATATTATTAATTTATTATTTAGTTTAATTTTCGTGATTTTTATTAATAAAAGAACTATCCGCCTCTAAAATATT
>JAATLQ010033606.1:0-10932 GCA_013421005.1 Heliconius erato x Heliconius himera | reverse complement strand
CCTAATAATATAAGACTGGCTCTTTCATAACTTTTGGTGGCCCTTTCAATACCGAAATGTTATGAAAGAGCCAAATGACACATTTTTTTTAAATGAATATTTTATTGCTTTTTTATTGTATTTAAAGCTTATTTCGCAATTATCTAGTTTAATAAATGAATAATAATTTGAGAGAAAAAAAACTTATGTTCTTTAATTAAAAGTATATTTTTTTGCTTCGTTTAGTAAACTGGCTCTTTCATGCCACCTCTCCCTTAAACCCAATTCTGTATAGTTTCAGTGGAGTAAAGTAAGAAATAGCTTTTTCTGATGCATCGCTGGTGCGCTACTTGCTGTTTGATCGGGTAGCGAATCAAAGGATGACTCGTATATACGAGGTTGATGGAAGTCTTTTTGTCAGGAAAACGGTTGCTGCGGCCCGCAGGCATGCTTTCCATTGTGAAATATTGGCTGGAAGCCGGTGAAGTCTAGCTCGGGACGCGAAGTTGCGATAGGCTAGTTACCAAGCGGAATATCCCAGAATAATTGTGACAGTCATATTATTAAATGTTAAATCGATTGTATATAGTGTTATGTGTAATAAAGCTAAATCATTATATGGACTATGTGTTCTTCTCTTCGCTCTTTATAAAGATGATACACACGCCACAGAGCCATTTCTGATGCGGATCTATATGAGGTTCAGATTTATATAAGGCTTTAATTATTATTATTATTATTATTTTAAGCATCAATAGACATAATTGTAATTAGTATATGTGTAATTGTAAATATCCGACATACAAAAGTTGCCTGGAAGAGATTTCTTTAAGGGGTAAGGCTTATTTTGTACTTTTTTACTACTATTTTTAAATTTGTAAGTTGTTTTATTTTTTTATGCGCAATATAGTGTTATGTGTAAAGTGTATTTATTATCATTATTTTTATTATATATGGTAATACTTATTATTATCAGATCGTAATTAATAACCTCTCGAATGAAAGTTAAAATCACAACGATCTCATGTGCAATAAAATATCTTCAAATCTGCGTCCAAATCAGGTATTTTTTTTATTTATCAATTAATTTACTATATTTTTTTAATGTAGGTAGTTTAAATATATAGGTCAAATAATAATTTAATTATATACAAACTTTGTAATTAGTATATCATTCCATAAGAGTCTCTTTGATTTCGTTCAAGTAATTTTTGGCAGCCATACTTTTATAATAGAGATTGAAAATATCCTGCTACTAGAAAATATAAATGTTCTGTAGAAGAAATTCTTGGATAATTACTTACAAAAATATTTGAATATATGTTTCCATTAAGACACGTCCGTTTCCCAATTTCCGCCGAATTCTGGATACGGTGCGTGTTGAGTGGCGGAACTCAAGGTCACGCTATACCTTTTAAGTCTTAACACAGCGAGAAAATAAAGATATTAAATATTTAATTTCTTGGAATGGGAATCGAATTCACAATCTGTCACGTTTACAGTCTTATTACTACTACTATTACTTATTAGCAGAAATGCACAATATTTACTAGCACTTATAACTGTTAACTAAAATATAAATATTTCAGTAAAGTAAGCTGTTCTATATAATTTTTCTTTTCTTTGTTAACAAGGAATAAAGTGACTGAAACTACACAATATCTAAGTCTAACCCATTTTTACCCTTTGTTGACCTTTCGATGCGTTCGCCTCGTGTCGTGTAATCGGCGTATATTTTAATATACTCTGTCTAAATTCTTATGATATACGTATATAGATATATAATGTTAATATTTGCATAATATATATATGTATATAATCGTTTTTTTTAAATTGAAATTCTTACTAAACCGTATGGTATTTTAATATAATTTAGTTTTATTTAAATGGCTTATTAAAAATATTTATTTAATTAAAACTACGTATATAACATTGACAATTACTTTGATAATTTGTTTATTTGCCTCTATGCGGCATCTACATGCCTAGCTTGTGCTACTACAGAGCAAAAGCAAATCAAGCTACAACAAATTAAAAAAAGCCACGGGTAAGAATAACGATAAGTATGGGAGAGATCAAAAAGCTCTTCTTATGATATGCGGAGTCAGCTTGGCTGATCACAATGTATACAAATATAGAATGTCAGGTAAGGTAAGGTACCTTACGATGTCACGGTGAGAATGAAGAAGAACGTGCTCATATGGTTTGGGCACGACAAACGAATGAGTGACGAAAGAATGGCAAAAAGATTTATGACGGTAGGAGAGGTAGGGGGAGACTTCAGTTGACCTTTGGGGCCCACGGGGGGTATGTATGAAGAAGTTGATGACAGTGGACGAGGTGAAAGTGATGTGTAAAGATCGTAGCGTTGGCGCTTCGTTTTCTCTGACGACCCCGCTAGGGATACAGCGTGAAGGTATGTATGTATGTATGTAACAAATCATTTACTGTATTGTTTTGAACAAGATTAGTTAATAAAATTTAAAAGTACATAATTTTTTAAAATGTAATATGAAAATATGTATATATGTGTATTTTTTGTACAAAAGATGCGTATTGGCTTCTCACAAGCCTTGTAATAAAAATCTCAATAATTTATGGTTTTTATGGTTTTCATAATGGAACACATATGTACGAATTGTCAACGTACAAGGAAACTGTTCATTATTTTAATTATTCTTTGCGGCTCATTTAGACTTACACAAGTCAGCCAATTTCACGCCCCAGTTTGTAAAACCAAGCAGCCTTTTACCCCAACTCGGGTCCGTGCAACTTGTAAATTGGGATCAAAGCGATCCGAAATCGCGTAATTTACAGCATTTTCAAACGAAAATTAGTTTTTAAATTACCACAAAAAGTCTATTCAGTACGGGGGGTGGTTGATTTTGCAAAAGTTTCCTATAAATTAATTTAGGGTTGAAAATAAAAAGGGATGAAAATTAGAAGAAGAGATAGAAAGAAGAAAGGATTTTTTTTTATAATTTGAATGTGGTTATTTATAAAAGAACACATGGAACATACATTATTTATTGTTATTTTATGTTACTAGGCTTCATTATTTTATTTACGTGAAGGTACAAAAAAGTTTTTATGCTTATATTATTTTTTTCGGCTTCATGCTTTATCCCGCATATAGGCAGACAGAAGAAACAAAGTGTTAGGATACTCAGTTCTCTACTTTCCTCAATATTTTGGAGACATTGCTAGTTGAATGGCGAAACTCAACGCCGCGCTTTGCCTTGTTACTCGAGAGAAGTAATGAAAAAAAATTGTTTTTAGCTTCACGTTGTATGCCGCACATAGCGGGGAAGGCAGAGGGAACCTAGCGTTAAGGCACTCCGTTCCCCAGTTTCCGCCGAATTCTGAAGACATTGCGTGTTGAGTGGCGGAATTCAACACCCCGCTTTATTTCGACGCCGGAGCGAAGATGAAAAAATAAATTTTAATAAATATTTCATTTCCTCGAGTCCCTCCCTCGAACTTGAACTCGAACCCACAACCAGTCGCGCTTACAGACAAACTTTGTGCCCCTGCGCCACGAATCATATTGTCTGAGTGTTACATTGTGTTAAAAATAACTGAAATAAATAAAACCTCAAATCCATGCAATTCCAACTTGTGTGGAAAGTAGAAGCTTTCATTGAATCCGATATAAAGAGCTTTTTCATACTAAGCACATACGTAAACTTTTACTTACTTACGTAGAGCAAAAAACAAGAAACATTATTGAAATAAAATGTTACAAGTGATTTTTTTAAATGCTATAGTAATTTTAAATAAGCATATTTTTTTTGTAGCTTTAATTGGTCACATGGAAAAACTGTTTGTATTGAAATGATTCAATAAGCCTTTTCCACTTGGCTAGGTTTATAAAAAGTAGTATATTGCTATTTCCCATTAGTTATACTTTATATTATTTTATATCAAAATGATTTTGTATTAAAATTCACATGCATGTATGTCTATATTTTGAAAACGTGGTATATTATTTATTGCCCAGATATCTAGATAATCCAATATTAAATCTTATCTAGAGCAAGATAATCCAGTCGGCCGTGATTTGTGCCTTCAGGGCGCAACTAGAATATTGGCATCGCTTCTTGAGTGTCGACAGCAAATATCACAGAACAGACAGAAATTACTTGCACAACTTTGAAACTGTGAAGGCAGTAACGAGGCAATGCGCGGCGTTGAATTCCGTCACTAAGCACGCAATGACTCAAGAATTCGGTGGAAATTGGAGATCAGAAGTGTGTTCCTTGGAGTGAAGTGTCTTAACTTAGGTTCCCAGGTTCCCTCTGCCAACCTTAGCGTGAAGTTTAAAAAGAACTAGGTAGATTATTAAAAGCCGGAGGCTAAACCTAAGGTATGTTATGGATGTAAATAAATAAATGTGAGCCGATAATTTTCATTTGGATGTGTTTTAAGTAATTGTACAGTTTTAATACAATATTTTATAGTGAACTTAGTATCTAATATAGTATATAGTAGAGTGTGTTCAGTTATAATAAAGAGTCATATATTCCATTCCCTTACTCTTTGACTGAGAAAGCCTATAGCCAAACAGTAAAAAAGCTATTATTTTAATGATACAATTAAGAATGAAAAAATCCTTTATTTTAGTAATTTAATCAGAACACGCATGGCCGCTTATGACCAGAAAAATCCACAGAACGACGCAGTTTCATTTGCATAATTATAATTTCAATCTTTTGGAATTTTTGTTATAAAAATCATTCTGTATTTCCGTTCGTTAATGATTATTGCGTCAGTAAAGTACAGTTTATATAAAAGATTTAGCAATTTAAATATATATAAAAAAAAGTATATTTTTAAATAGTAGAGGACATAGCTACCCTATGTTGTGATTGGGGCATTATATTAAATGCAAATATATAATTAATAAAGCCGTGGGTTTGTAAAGATAAAAAATAAGTTTATTCGACATACATTCTTGTATACAAAACAAACACTATTAAACTAAGTACTTATAGGTAAACATCAATATAAGTATATTCTGTCGAATTCCGGAGGCACTACGTGTTGAGTGGCGGAGCTCAACGCGCACTTGCCTCCAAACCAACGAAAAAAGAATGTAGAAATTAAATATTGAATGACCTCGAATTGAAATAGAGCCCACAACCTGTCGCATTCACAGTCACACTCTGTGGTCCTGAACCACGAATGACCTCCAATATAAAATATACATATATTTGATTTTCTCTTACCTATTACTCAGTTTTATTCAAAAATAGTATATTGAAATAATAGATAAGTCAAATTAAATAATTGTATTTGGATACTACTGTTTAATTACCATTTAGTTGAGTAAACAACTATTATATCATCATTTAACTACGGCATAGTTTTGAAGCGCCTGAATGATTTATTATACAAATACCTAAGACTGAAAGAGTGCTCGCAGTGATTGATGAGTGTGAATAAGTATTATTCTTAATTATCTTCTTATAACTTATATTTTATATCATTACCGGAAGTAAAAAATTAATGTGATTGTTAAACGAAAAAAAATTACATTTTTCGAAAGTTTTAAACATACATAATAGTTTGTACAATTGTATATATCTGTTTGTGTTTTATGTGTGTTTAAATTATTTAAATATACACAATATTTTTGTTTGATGTTCATAATTTTTATCTTTCTTATCTATCATTTTTAGGGGATGACACAGAAACAGTTCATTTACGTATACAACATATCATTCTGTCTGTTTTCTCTGCCCTGTTTGTTCTGTCTCTGAACTGGTCGGTTTTCGAACTCAACGCTACGCTTCTTTATTACACTAAAATAGTATTTGGTTACTCTATTCTCTAGGCTCTGGCCTACCTGCCACCACAGTATCATTCTAAAGGCCAGTCATGGCGCAGAGTCACAATCATACCATTATATGCGCGACAGGATGTGGATTCGTTTCAAGCTTGAGAAAATGAAATATTCACTATATATATTTTCATTTCCTTGCACTAGTAACGAGGCAAAGCGCGGCGTTCAGTTCCGCCACTCAACACGCAATATTTCCAAAATTCGGCGGATAGCGGGGAACGGAAGTGTTTTAATGGAAATGGAGTGTCTCGGCACTAGGTTGCCAGGTTCCCTCTGCCTGCCCTGCTAAGTACGTGACAAAACGTAAAGCTAAAAAAATATATTAGATATATTTTTTAGCTGGCTACGTTTTTTCAGCTAAATTTTTCTAATGACCATGTTACATAGCTGTCCCAAATCAGTTTACTTTTAACACAAAAAATATTACTACACCTCCTACTGCCAGTATTCATATAGGTAAAAGTAAAAAAAACGAAAAGCACTAAAATTTTTACTTTATTTCCTTTGAAAGATTTCTCTCCAAATATATATCCAAGCAAATTGACGAGAACAGACAGAACTAACTGTACTTCGAGTAAATAAAGCGTCCGACGTTAATTTGATGTATTTGCTCAGTGAACGGAATGGACAGGCTGTGACAGCTCACTTCAACTTATTTTCTACTTGTCTCCCTTTGCACGCGGCTTTTCTTTTACATTAACTTCGGCCTCGATCCTATAGATCCTTGTACTTACTTTCATTATGTTCACCAATATTGAAATCCTGGTGGTTGTATAACAGTAATTTTATAGATTTGATATAACTTTATATTTTATATTTTTTTTATATAAAAGGTAACAGGTTTTGTTAAGAGGGCTGGAAAAAAAAACGATAATTTCAAATAAATTTCGAATATTTCGCTAAAGTATGCAAAAGCATCTGCTTTTGCATATTTTAGCGAAATGTTCGTGTGTTAATATTCTTTTTTCAACTTTTTGCCAAATCTTTGAGGCGTTGCCTGTTTAGTGGCGAAACTCAACTTTCTTATGTTACCAGAGCCAGAAAAAATATATATTACATTTATATCTCAGTACATCATTTCAATAAGTTTAGTTGAAGCAGCTGATAACACATTATTAGCATTTACATATTTATTGGTTCATACCAACATATACTAAATAATATACTACAAATCCGTCTTCGTGCGGATTCAATATGTCCTTGCTTCACACACAGCTATTTAAATTTTGATTTTCAAGTAAACGTTGTCGAACAGTTGATGAACTTATACCAAATATAAATGTTTCTCTAATGGATTCATTTTCAATTCAAAGCAGTTTCTGCTCAGCAAAAACTTTACAATCTTTCGCAAGTAATTAAAGAGTTTAATTGTATTTATCTAACTCAACTCAGCTTCACGCTGTATCCCGCACAGCAGGGTAGGCAGAGGGAACGTAGTGTTAAGACACTCCGTTCCCTATTTTCTGCCGAATTCGGGAGACATTGCATGTTGAGTAATTGTATTTATAGATTTTCTTAATTGTTATGTTAGAGTATTTAATTTGTGTCAAGCAAATATGTTTTTAGGTTTTACGAAAATATCATTCAAGGTCAATATAGCGGATATATAGGTACATAGTACAAAGTGCTATATAATTGTTTATCTATATTTAATAAGATATGATTTATGAACAATTTAAATTTATTTCCGTCTGATAGGCGTCTTTCTAAACTGAAATTACATATTTCATATGTTACACTTACATATCATGGTAAAAAAGCGTTGGTTCTTATTTAAACATTTTTAAAGTGTTATTCCACACTTAGGAAAGAAAAATACTTATAAAGAAAATGTATAAAAATTCGAACGTAGCGGGATTTGACCAACCAGGCCATACGTTCTTATCGAGCTACTTCGAAATTCTTCTACGCTTGTTACAATTTATTTACGTTGTTAGCATCTCTGTATGGGATTTTCGCTACCTAAAGATAATTAATTAGAATTATCGTGTGTTTAAGTAATGTGTTGTTCTAGACTTCACCGATTTATGAATGGAAAATCTAAAAGAATGGCGAGTTCCGTGTTCACTGGGTATGAAATACTAAATAAATTTCTAACTTTCACCTGATATTTTTTACGTAAAGGCTTTATTATATTTACAAGTTAACGTGCTTCCAGCCTTTACTGGACCATTCGATTCATATTTGGTTTGGTGCCTGGTAGTAAAAAATAACCAAGTCAATTTTTTATTGAAACACAAGCAAGGAGGTTTTAATAAATGTACCAAATTTCTTACACATAAACTAAATAGTTTAGGAGTTATGAAGGCTCAAAACAGTTATTGTAAAATATACTTTGCACTTTTCTTCAATCTGGTCCGTGTTTTGATATTTAAAGTGACAAACATCTATAACATATGTCATATTATATACAGTAAAAGGCTAGTACTAAGAGTACAATCAGTTTCTGAAATTCATGTAATTTTCCATTCCTGTTCAAGATAGAGCCAATTAGCATAAGCCGGTTTAATTCAAGCCAGTGACGTCACATCCACTCTATATATGAACACTTACATAAATGCAAAGCTCAGCTTAAGCATCGTGGACTGTATTATCTTAGATTTTTTAATTATCACGCTGCAGCTTCAAGCTGTTTTTTGTCATATTAAAATAAGATTATTTTAATAGACGTTTTTGAATATAAAAGTTCAAGAGATAGGTCAAAATAAATAAAAAACTGTAAATATAAAAACATAATACATGTAATTCGGCTATGTAACTAATTTAATTAAAAAGATTTATAATTTTAACAACTTAACTTAATATAATTATATTATAATACATTTCAATAATTATGTAGCTAGAGTAAATCGACAGAAGTATGTAACTTGACCTCTTATTATAAACGTGGTCCCGTTGTATCAAGGAACATGATTGGTCGGTGTGAGTTAAACGGAGTAAACTAAAACAAGCGTATGAAAATTAAAAAAAAAAACTGAAAATAAAAATATAATACGAAATTAAAATAATTAAAATATTTCCATAAAACCTCTAAAAAAAAATGAAGAAATACATTTAATTATATTTTTTTATTCAACGCTAAAGTAAGCGACATGCATCATGCAATCTTGAAATCACTGCAAACAGCTTGTGCTTTAATTATAACAAAAAAACATTATCTGCCTTTGTCATCTATATTTAAATTAGGTCATTTTATATTACTTTAGTAATAATTAAATTAATATTACTAACCTATAGCTCTAGTCGGCGCTTCGGAGAATTCCTCTGGGTCACATCTACTGGGCATAGGCCTGGGGGCAGATCGACGACGCCCACTCGGTGCTGAGCTCGTCGTGGTAGTCTGTTGAGTCGTTGCAGTATACTGCACGGCGGCCAGCTAAATAAGAATAAAAAAAACGTATTTATATTGTTTGTGTTGTTTATTTTTTTTTACATTAGAAAAGGGTAAAAAATGGCTCCAAATATTACACACTTTTTGGTTTGAACTTGGCTTGACATACTGTTGCGTACATACGCATGGCAGACATCCTAATTCCTATGCTACATTTGTATGAATCATAGTTTAAGTTACACAGTTATATATGTTTTATTTAATTTACATGTAAAGCTCATAATTAATAATATTTTTACAGAAAAATATATTAAGCTCATTTTGCTTTACGCTACAAACCAAACTAGCTAACATCTATGTATATAATTTGGTATTTTTTATATACAAAGCACTCTCCTTTCTTTTATATAAAGAGATTATTTTTGATACTCAAATTTCTTTTGTTGTATTTTTACGAAACAGACCATTTGTTTCTATATACGGTGATCAATCTACTTCGTATCTCCCAATTGTCTCTTGTACCATCGAGTAAGTATATTGAATATTGTCTAAGATATTTATCAACTTATGGATATTGCTTCTACTATTCTAAAAATATCGACAATAAAGTGATAGATTTCCCTTTGGTTTTTCGCCTTTTGTCGCCATAATGCTGTTATTGGAACTACGATACTTATATAGATCAATCACCACACAAAAAGTATATATTTAAAAAAAAATCCTCATCCAAGCTAGACCAAGCGTGAAATATCCCAAAATTGTGGTCAAAAAACTGCTAAAACTTCAAGAAAAGCATATGAAATAATTTCACTAACATTTAGTATATCCATTTTTATATTTTTTTCCATTGAATAGGTATTGAATATTACAATTTTCTAAAAATATACGTACATAATGTATGTAACTGGCTCACCAGTGGTCGATGTTAGTACTATAAACACAAGTAATTGATTAACAAACGATCAATAAGCTCGTAACATCACCGACGTATAATTAAGAAGGCTTTAAAAGTCAGGGATATTTATATGGTTCATATTATGATAAACTAGTGGTTTATAACGTTATATCTACTAAATCAACCCAGAAAAACAATATTTTAAGTTATGGCTAATACGCTTATTTTAAAAATAAAATGAACAATAATTCTATTCAATTAAGTCAACTTTTATTACTATTTTCTTGGAAATTATGTAATTTTTAAAGTAATGGTTATAAGTTTTAATACCTAATAAAAAATATGTACATTTATTAGGTAGGCCAATCGTGGCGCGGGGGCACAAAGTGTGATACGTAACTGGTTGTGGGTCCGATCCCCATTTGAAGAAATTAAATATTTTTTTAAATTTATATTTCTTTTTCTTCACCCTTGTGTGCAGGCAAAGATCGGCGTTTGGGTTTTTGGCCCGACCGAATATTGTCGGCTATATTAGACACATTACGAGCGTTCTAAAAATGAAAAATATAAATTAATATTGATATTATCTTCACAAGTACTACTATTCAACATATTAGTAATTATAAGGAAGATAGGACTCGTTAGTCTCAAACTTTATTACTTAAAGAAACTAATCTATAACAATTACGCCATTCGACGTCGTCACATAAATGATTGATCAATGCTGTCAAATATTTCAATAGTGACTTTGGACAGCCGTATTGTGAAGTGAGACGCAATTTGGAACACATTGTGGACGACGATGGCCAATTTTTTGTGGAGTCATGTATGGAGTATGTAGGTCATCACGTTGGGTCACGCTAATGGAAAAAAAGTGTTTGA
>JAATLQ010033605.1:0-18571 GCA_013421005.1 Heliconius erato x Heliconius himera | reverse complement strand
TGCGTAGAAACGTGAAATTTGGGCAGATGTTTATTTTCATATTCTGGACATCTACTAAGAAGGGAATTTGAAAAATTTTAACCCTAAAGGGATGAAATAGGGGTTGAAAGTTTGTATGGATTTTTTTTTTAATCTGTACCGATTTTTATAAAATTTGAAATTGAGACTCTTAAAAATATTTCATTGAACACGTGTTTCATGGTTTTTAAGAATTCACCCCCTAAGGGTTGAAATAAGAGGTTGAAAGTTTATATGGAAAAAATTTTAAATTGCCACTGATTTTTATAAAAATTTAAATTCAGACTGTTAAAAATATTTTATTGAACACGTGTTTCGTGGTTTTTTTTAGAATTCACTCCTAATAAGCGGGCGAAGCCGCGCGCGCCCTCTAGTAAATAATAAAAGCGTGTTACATTTAGATAGAGAGGAAAAGAAGGTGCTGAATATTCCTAATTATACCATCAAAATGTGACAAATTCAAATTCAAGATATTCTTTATTCATATAGGCCATTACAAGCACTTTTGAATCGTTGAATGAACATATAATCAAAAAACCTACCACCGGTTCGGGAGGCAGTTTTGCTGAGAAAAGCCGGCAAGAAACTCAACAGTTGCTCTTTTTAAAGTCAATGGTATTATTACATTAACTGGCAGCTATCCTGCATCACATTCAATAGACATTAATTCCATACATGTTTATCCTCTAAATATTTTTGAACTGTGTAATAAGCTTTACTTGTTAGTATTTTTTCAAAGCTTGTTTATTGTGGTAAAAAAGAACACTAGCTTCCCTCTGCCTACCCCGCTGTGTATATAAGAAGTTTATTATATACACAGCGGGGTAGGCAGAGGGAATCTAATGTTAAGACACTGCGTTCCCCACTTTCTGCCGAATTCTGGAAGCATTACGTGTTGTGTGGCAGAACTCAACGCCGCGCTTTGCCTCGACACCAGAGCGAAGAAATGGAAATATAAATAATTTCATCTCCTCGCCTTTAGATGTCATCAAAAAAAGAAGTGAAAAGTTACTTTTCTCTCATTATCCAGAACTTTCTTCCGAGCCCGTAGTATCGTATTTGTATGTCCATTAGATAATTTGAAAAATGTATACTAGAATTAAGTAAATATGGACATTCGTACTTTAAGTGATTTAGAAAAATATGATTAGATAACTGGATAAGGACAGTTAAAGCAGCTATTTAGAAACTTATGCAGATAATCCAAGTTATATTACCGAAGTCAATTTCCAACTTCAGCGTTCACGATATGAGTAGAAGCCATGAAAACTTTATATATAGATAGATGTGTATGTACATATAGCATGTTTTCGAGATAGAAATTAAATATTTACATTTCTTAATTCTGATGACGAGGCAAAGCGCGGCGATAAAATCCGCCACTCAACAATGCCTCCAAAATTCGGTGGAAATTGGGAAACAAAGTGTCTTCACACCAGGCTCCCTCTACCTACCCTGCCACATACAGAACACCACGTGAAGCTGAAAAAATATTCATAAAACGTATACTCTTATAAAAAAACCAACTATACTACTATATTTTCTGCATCTAACAACGTCCTTTCACAATCCACCACTAGGCTATTAACGCTCATTCAGCTGATATCACTAGAACAGCAATAATCCCCCGCTTGTGAGTCGAATCCCACCACATTTAATTATACCGACACGGGCGGGACACAGGCGTATTATAATAAAGCAAATCCACGGTTGACTTAGATTGGTTCATGTGATAGGATATTGGCGATTTTCAATATATATATATCTTTTTTTACTTTTACGCTTCTAAGATGTGCCGTTGTGATGGAGTCAAACAGCGTTTTTTTAAAAGGAGATGGTTGTAAGTTTACTTAAGAAAATTATATAATTATTTATTGAATAGTGTTTTAATTTTTAAGTACCGGTAATCAAAGTACGGCGCTGAGTTAAGTCGCCACTCAATAAGAAATGTCTTTAAAATTAGGTGGCAAATGGGAACCAGAGTTTTGACACTATGTTTCCACTGTTTTGCTTTTGTCATGTTTGCTTTATTCTGTCACACTTTTGATAGGATACTAACAACGTAGTGTTAAGATTATCTTATTTTTATATTTTTTTTGTGTTTGTTTACAAATATTGTTAAATCAGACGATAAAAACTAATAACTAATAGAAAAAAACTAAATTGAGGAATAAATATTAGTGTTTTAAAAGACTTGTTTTTTAACAATCTCTTTTCTCTTATAACTTGCAATACACTTCTACTCAAAGTCGGTTTTGTCAACACAATGGTAGAGTAATTTCATACATATTTTCTATACTCATGTTTACGTTTACATTTTTTAGTATAGAGAAGTTATAAAAAATTAATCAAATAGGTATGCCATATACAGAACTAGCTCCTAAACTAATACATATTAAAAAGCTAAATTTGTAAAATGGAAAAGTTAAGTATTTCAATTAATTTTTTTTAACGCTTTCACAAATCCTTATTTTGCAAGACGTAGTCAAAGTCGTAACATATCTCTCTGCTCTGCACTTTTAATATAGTGTTAGAAGAACTACTTATACATTTTAATGAAAGTCGTCGTCGGCCAAAAACTATAACATAACAAAAAACTATTGATAAAATATAATAGCTGTGAATTTTCAAATATCTTTAATTTTAAGAATCATAAAAATAGTTTAAAAAATTAGAGAATATATATTTCATTATTCTGTAATCAAAGCAAAGTAAATTATAAAAATCGGAGACACAAATTTTAACTTTTAAGACTTTTAGAACAAAAAAAATCTTTTGCTTTATAAACAAAAGCAACATCTTTTCATTGTGCTAAAAGAAGAAGTTTTATATCGTACGAAGTTATATTATACGAAACCTTAAAATAGCTTGTTCACTACCGTGACAATGTTCGTATTGAACAGTGGGATTAAAATATTTAATATTCTCATTTCCTCGCTCTGGTGACGAGACAAAGCACGGCGTTTAAATACGCCACCCAACACGCAATGTCCCATAACTTCGCAAAGAGAGGAAGCGGCAGTATTTTAACGAGCTAATAAAAATCGTACAGCATTTTACTAAAATATATACCTATAGGTATATAGAATTAAAACGAAACTTGCTATGGAAGCAGATACCAAAACCTATGTGGTAAAACGCATAGTACGTTGCAACTGAGTTCCACCGCAGCGCGGTTTTCGTCTATTTTAACTAAAGTTAACTAAGTATAATATAATTCATCAGAATAACTAATATACACATAAACTGTACTTACTCGTAGCTTGTAGTTTATTTCTAAGTACTAATTGCTGGTAAATAATGGTTATATTTAATGCTAGATAAAACTGGTAGTAGTGTATCTAGATTTTATTTTCTTGCCTATTTATATCTAGTTTCACGCTTTATCTCGTTTTGCAGGATAGCGCAGTGATAGGGCCAAGATGCGTTGTTCTCTAATAAATTGAAATATTTCTTTGCCCGAGTGGAAATCGAATCCACAACCGTCGCTTTTTACACTGTACGATGACGGTGCCATTTTTAATATAAATAATTCTCAAACTTGGATTGAACCTATAACCATCACGTATATAAGTAAAAAAATGTAAGAAAATTTATAAACTTTCACTGAAAAGCCTTCTCTACTATCCCATTAGTTCCCTAGTCAACATCGTGCCGCCACTTACCTAGCAAATTGAACGTTAAATTGAATTTTGTCAAGAAATAGCATTCGGCAGCTGCAACTTGAAACAATTAAAATTAATAGTAATGTATGCGCAGCGTCTGGCTTTAATTTGTGAGTTTTGATCCTACTCTTGGAAATAATTGGTTTCATTTCCTCACTCTGATAACAAGACACAGTGTGGCGTTGAAATCCGTCACTCAAAATGGATTGTAACGAAAATTGAGCGAAAAATTGGGAACCAATGTCTAATGCAACGTTCCCACTGTCTACATTTACATACTACATATAGGTTATAATGTCAAGCTGTAAAGAAAATATAAGTGCCTATATCAATACGTTTAAAAAAGGTTAATCAAATGTAAATATAAAATTTGCTTATCTTCACAAAATATATAAAGTTCATAGGATAGGTAGTTGGTGAAGTCTCTTGATTCATCTTTCTTCTGTCTTTTCATGGTCTTTCGTGCCAAATAGTAAAGTCCTATAGTTTCCTCACAGCTCATCTGTCTTTATTCGCGGTTTTCAATTCAATCTTACCTTTAAAAATTTTTAATATTTCAATCTGCTATCCAATTCACAATTTCTCGAAATTAATCGAAAACGGAGAAAGGAGAGTCTTAACACTAGGTTCTCTCAAACTATTATATTCGGGAAATACGTATATAAAAAAGTATATGTAATCAAAAATTTAGATTAAGTAAACTTCCTAATTAAATTAAACAATAAATCTAGCGTACCTAAGTTACTTTATTTTGGGTAGAAACGGAATGAGAATTTGTGTAATGGCCAACAAGGGATATTTAAAGTAAAATGAATTTATAGAAGTACTACTAGGGACTTATTAAGGGAAAATAAAAATATATATATTATTTTGTAATATTTAAATGTTTTTTATACACAATACACATTATAATGAACGAATTTCTATGAAATCAGTTTCACGCTGTATCCCGCACACTGCGTGGCAGGCAGAGGGAACCTAGTGTTAAGCCACTCCGTTCCCCATTTTCCGCTGAATTCTGGAGGCGTTGCGTGTTGAGTGGCGGAACTCAACACTGTTGAGAATACAACACCTTCAAAGCAAAAAAATGAAAATATAAATTGAAATAAATATTTCATTTCCGACGTCCGAGTGGGGATCGAACGTATAACGAACGTCGTGTTTACAGTCACATACCTGAGCCCCCACGCCACGTATGGCTTCTTTTACTATTATATGAAACGTATTATAGTTCATACTATACTACTATTATATTCAGAATAACACATAAGGAACCACTTGTGTAAAGAAAGATTTTTTAATAATTTTATTATAATTATAACAATAAATTTTAGCGGGCGAAGCTAGTAGGTAATATATAAAAATAAAAAAAAATGTATTCATAGTAGGAACATTGTTGTAAACTTAAGGCACTCCGTTTTCTAATTTCCGTCCAAATTTTCTACCTATAATAATAATTTTACCTTTTCTAACTTCAAAATCAAAATTTCTCAGTAGATTAAGTAAGATTATAATATTAAGTATCATTAAAATACTTTTACCGCTTCTATTAAAGAACCCTTCTAATCGATTTGAAGATCATATTAAAGTCTTACAATCTCAGGGACCCTTTTCGCCCTCTTATAATGAACATCCTAATTTACTAAGAATTCGTAATCTTATTGTAACGAATCCGTATATTTTTTGTTATTTCTTTCGGCGTCGATAAATCAATAACAAGGCTGTAAGAAACTTTTTTAATTAAAAAAAAAAATCAGCTTCACGCTATGTCCCGCACACAGCAGGGTAGGCAGAGGGAACCTAGTGTTAAGACACTCCGTTCCCCACTTTCTGCCGAGTTCTGGAGGCATTGCGTGTTGAGTGGCAGAGCTCAACGCCGCGCTTACCCTCGACACCAGAGCGAAGAAAATGGAAATATAAATTTAAGTAAATATTTCTCTCCTCGAGTGGGGATCGAACCCACAACAAGTCGGTTTTACAGTCACACCTCGTGCCGCTGCGCCACGACTGGCCTCAAATTTTATTTTTATTTTCTTTTTTTTTTAATTTCATGCATAGAATATAATATTCATAATAGAGTTTACGTACAGTCAAGGTACTAAATTCTCTTTATTCCACTCGAATAAAAATAATTTAAAATATTATCGTTTCACCGGAGGCCGTCATGGCGCAAAAATATAGCATATTTAAAAGCCTGTAGAAGCGATGGTCCTGGCTTCGATTGTAACTCAAAGAATAAATTATTTTCATTTCCTTGCTCTTTTAAAAAGACAAAGCGCTGTGTTTAGTGGGGGCCAAACATTTTAACACTACGTTCCCTCTGCCTATCCTGGTGCATCCTACATGATATAATGTAAAGCTATTCTAATTTAGTAGGATTCTAGCCCTCAACAACTGCACTTACAGTACGCTGTGCTACTGCGCCACAACGGCCAACTGACTAAGAAACAAACATAATATATAATATTATGAAATTTATTATTCAGAATTTCATTATTATTTCAAATTCCTTACAAAAACAGCTTAATTTTACACATTCATCACGCTTATTATATTCTAATTTAAAAACTTTGCTTTTGGGAATGACATCAATCAAACAACATACAGACATGTATTTCATTTACGTTTGTAATATAACTTGGACTTTCGGTAATAAAGTAATTATGATATAACCTAAATATACTACAATTACGAGTAGGTATATAAACATCAAATGTCGAAACGTATGAAGAGTAAGGCAAAAACGCGGCGTTGAGTTCCACCACTGAACACGCAAGGCCTCTTGAATTGCGCGGAGAGTAAAGAACAAAGTGTCTTAACACTAAGTTCCCATGTTCCCTCTGCCTATCCTGCTATGTACGAAAGACAGTGCAAAAAACAAACTGCAAAGAAACACTTCACTTTTTCGTTCATTTATCGCCCACATTTTAGAAACGTTTTAAGCGTCTAAACGTAATAATTGTATTTGGGATTATGGTTTAAAGTATTAGATATTAAGTATAGTAAACTTTAAATAAATCAAAATAAAATTATCAAAAGAAATAAAAGGAATGCTTATAGGATCACTTTTTTGTCTGTCTGTCTGTCTGTCAAGATCACTTATCTCAAGATTAGATGGAGGTACCGAAATTTTAATTAATATCAAATACCCAGAAGCACTAGGTATACAACCTAAACATTTATTTTTTATTGGATTCAATCAAAATATACAAGAAAATCGCCTCATAAACAAAACCTATAGGGTACTGTCCATGATTTTTTACACATCTTCCACATATTTTGTATGTGAAGATGACAAATTATATCATCTGGGGCTTTAAGCGCGACAGTTTTTCGACAGTTTTCCCATTGAAAAATATAAAATATTAAATATAATCTATCGTTCCACCACTCTGTCTATCTCTCCGACTCCAGAATTATGTGGAAAGTAGAGTTTCTTAACACTAGGCTCCCTCTGCTTACCCTATATAAGATAGCGTGAAGCTGAAAAAAATAATAAACGAAGCATCCTCGGGTATTCCCGCTAGTGCAAATTGAAACTAAATATTAAGCCCTTAATGGAAAGTCGGATTTATAATAACAACACGTGATTTGTATCAAAACATTCCGCATACATTAGTTATGGATAAAATCCATTAAGACACGGCTTTGAGAAGCTTTGACAGTTCAATCTAATGCCTGATTAATCTTATGCCTCAGTTCAATGTTTTTTACCTATATATATTTTGAGGCCAGTCGTGGCGCAGCGGCACGAGATGTGACTGTAAAACCGACTGGTTGTAGGTTCGATCCCCACTCGAGGAGATGAAATTTACTAAAATTTATATTTCCATTTTCTTCGCTCTGGTGTCGATGCTAAGCACGGCGTTGAGCTCTGCCACTCAACACGCAATGCCTCCAGAATTCGGCACAAAGTGGGGAACGGAGTGTCTTAACACTAGGTTCCCTCTGCCTACCCTGCTGTGTGCGGGATATAGCGTGAAGCTAATTTAATTTAATAAATTTTTTAAATATATATGATATATAGGTGACGTAATGTCAAAATTTATTAGTTCTTTAGGGTTCCATATCTCAAAAGTTGACCACAAAATTGGTACGGAATCCTCAGTGGGCGAGTCCTACTCACACTTAAACTGTTTTTTTTTTCATTCAATAGAGCTTCTGTAAATTTTAATTGATATAACAATATCTTCTAAAATCGAGATTCTCAGTTCTCCGCCTCCCACCCGATTTTAAGATGCTGCTAAACAGCTTACAGAACGCAATAATAAAATTTATTCCTTCCCACTTTCCGCCTAATTGTCGAGACATTGCTCATTCAACGCCGCACTTTATCTAAGACGTAAAAAAATAACATAAATTTATTATTACCCCGAGTGGGAACCGAACCCACAACCATCGCGTTTACAGTCAGAAGCTGCACCACTTTGGCCACGTCGTCAATGTATGCAATTTAATAATAGTAAACACAATTTTCTATTTAAACAACGTACGCGTAGCGTCCATATTTAAACACAGATATTTTCAATAACCAACAATATATAATGAATCGACGCACTGAATAAATATTAACATGTTATTTACAAAGGCGAAGCGATTTTATTTTGTAAACTATTGCTTAAAATTAAATTTTAATGGAAAATCTATTAATTGCAATCATTATGACGACAAATTTTATTGAAAATTATTGAAAATTATTGCTGTGCTTTTTGATTTGATTTGGCACACCCGGGAATGAAATATTTAATATTTTTATTTCTTCGCTCTTTAATGAGGTAAAGCGTGGCGTTGAGTTTCGCCACTCAAAAAGCAATGTCTCGAGAAATCGGCGGACAGTCGCAAACGGAAGTGTCATAACGGGAACACAGTATTGAGATACTGTGTTCCCGTTATACAAGGTTCCCAGGTTTCCTCAGCCTATCCAGTGCTACATGCTGAAACAGCATGAAGCTAAAAAATAGAGAAATATAGAAGGAATCTTCGTTTTCAGCTTTCCTTCTGGTTAAATAGGTTTCAAATATAATCTGAATAAATGGAAAACGAAACACTAAGTACCTTGATGCTAAGGTAAATAAGTAAATCCTAAACAAAATGTCAACCAACGACCCACGCAACATAAAGTTATTTTACAACAATACTTTAATAAAATTAAAATTATGTATACAATATTAATTTATTTAGAAATTATTTTGAGTTAATCTTTAAGAAAGTATTAAAAAAATATATAGAAAGGAAGCCACTAAAATTAAATGTTATTACAAAAGTTTGATTACTCCAGTTTCTTTAAGATTTTTCGCAAATTATCTTTAGTAGAGGCCGTCGTAGCGCAAGAGCACAAGCGAGTGAACTAGAACGTGACGATTGTGGGTTCGATATCCACTCGGGGGAATTAAATATTAATTATCTTATTTGCACACACATACGTTACTCACTTTCCGCCAAATTCTTGAGGCATTGGGTGTTAAGGAGCGAGGAAATGAGCAATATTTTACTCCCCCGAGTGGGCATCGCATTCCCAACCTTCACGTTTTCAATCATACGCTTGTGCCCCTGCATCACGACCATCTCACGTGCTGACCGTTGGAACCTACCACACTTTGTCTAACGAGAGCGCAGAAAAGAAATAATTCGTTGTCTCGACCACTTGATCACCAGATCGAATCCACAATTACGATCGATGGTCGCTAACAATATCAGCTTCACGCTGTATCCCGCACACTGTAGGGTAGGCAGAGGGAACCTATTGTTAAGACACTCCGTTTCCCAGATTCTGCCAAATTATGGAGGCCTTGCCTGTTGAGTGGCAGAACTCAAAGCCGCGCTCGACGCCAGAGCGTAGAAATGGAAATATAAATTTAAGTAAATGTTTCATCTCCTCGAGTGGGGATCGAACCCACAACCAGTCGATTTTACAGTCACACTTCGCGCCGCTGCGTCACGACTGGCCTTCATTATTACATTATTTACATTATAAACTTATAAATATGTACATATAAGCATAATAAATACACAACACCATACAATATTATCAACTAACATAATTTTTCCAAACTATCCAAAAGTTCCAGTGGAAGTTTGAAACATGCCAAGGTCTGACCGTAAACTTAAAGTATCCAAGCTCTGTGCCTCCAGGCGATAAACGGCTAAGCCGGTGAAAGAAATTTCGAGATAATACTCCAGTATTAACGTGATTACATTTTTACTTAGAGAATATTAAGAATATTATTTAAAAACAGATTTAAGTGATAATAATTATGGTTATTATAAGATTTTATTTCTTAGATATTATAAATAAATGAGAATTGAAGAGAGAGAATATACTTAGTTAGTGGTATAAAAATCTATAAAACACGTTGTGTCACACGTGATTATAAAGTAAGTTAGTTAAGGAGTGGAGTAATGATGCAAAGGAAACTTATTGTTTTTCAATTTTACGCTGTAAATCGCCGCTTTATCCGCGTTGGTTGTGTGTTTGATCCCTGTCCGGGGGATTGAATTATTTTAATTTCTCATACAGCTTGAAACTATATAAAAAAAAATTATATTTTTTTAGAAATAATGTATAAAAATTAAACAAAGATATTGCAGGCTACTACTATGTAAAAAGAAAACTAGCAAAGAAAATTTTCTACAGAACATTTTTATTTAAATTTCAAAAGTCGCGAGGTCTTATATAAATTGAATGGAATGTATTTTTAAATTAACATAAAATAAAATATTTTAACTGGACTTTTTAAAACCAACGAGCTTTTGTAAAATGCGAAATATGTTCTTGACAAATCCCTTCGTATTAAAGCTGGATGGATATAAGTGAGGTTGAGATTTCGTTAGAAATGTTTAGTGATTTCTTTTTTAACAAGGTATTCCGTACAGGAGAAGGTGGGCATGGGGAACCTGGAAATCTAGTGGTAAGACACTCCGTTCCTATTTAGACACTAACTGACGAATTCTCGAGTGGCGCGACTCATCGCCGAGATTTGTCTTGTTAGCAGAGCGAAAGTAAATTAAATGAATTAAAGAAATATTTCATTATTCGAGTGGGAATCGAACCTAAAGCCTGTCACGACTGGCCTCAGATTGTATTATGTATTCCCATTAAACTATATGAAGGAAGCAGCAGGTAAAAGTTAGTGTGGGATAAAACGGTATATTGAAAAAAAATATGACACGGCACAAAAATGTTTACAACATTACTTTAAGCTAGCATCAAACCCACAACAATCAAAGACAATCAAGCATTTCCACTGAACTCCTATGGTCAATATTTTACCCAAAACAAAATAAGCAAGCTATTATTTATACCGACAATGACGTAAACTGCACAAATAACTAGCTCTTTAATCTAATACTCGCGGTAAGCGGTTAAATTTCCCCAGACGCTGGGGAAGCATTGTAGCGGGCAACACGGACGAAATAGCCTCATAATATTGGAACTAGTGAATATTTTGTTTTCTATATTATTATGAAATGTTTGGATTTCTATATTTTTTGTGGTAAATAGAAGGTTTCATGAATACTAGTTTGATAGAGGCGGCTTTTTTGATTTACTAGTCCTGCTGTAAATGCGACGGTTGTCAGTTCGATGTCCAATTGAGAGAATGAATATATGTTTATTATTAGTTTTTCCCCGTTATGGTAGACTTGAAAATAAAAGAAAATTTTATTAACTTTTTTATTATTTTTAAAACGGTATACAATTCCCTTGATGTTTGACCATGACCCTGCCGGACTTGTTCTCGCACTCAAGCTGGCACATATTATAGTAAGATCTGTCATCTGTGCCGCACACTGGGTCGTATATCTTAGAGCACATGCAATTTTTCCTAGTTTCTTCAGTAGTAGTTATCATATCTCTATAAAAAAAAATTATATGATATAAATACACATAATATTATTAAGACACTTCGTTCCCCACTTACACTTATCGCTCTGTTCAACGCCGGACTTTTAGTTTTTTGCCAGAGCGAAGAAATGAAAATATTAATAAATGATAATTCATTCCCTCGAGTGAGGATCGAACCCAAAACCTATCCGTTACAGTCACACCCTTGTGCCTATTGTTACCACTCTATTGTTAGAATATTTCTGGTAAAGTGATAAATATGTATATAGAATTGAAATACATAGAAAAATAATATTTATTAAGTAAAGCAGAAAGTGGGGAACGGAGTGTCTTAACACTAGGTTCCCTCTGCCTACCCTGCTGTGTGCGGGATACAGCGTGAAGCTATTTTTTTTTTATAATATTTATATTTCATTGTCGCGCAGTTTCGATTTCTACTCGAGGGTATGAATTATTTTCGTTCCTCGCTCGCTAGTAACAAGACAAAACCGCGGTGTTAGATTTCCGTCACTTAACAACGCAGTATCTCGTGTACCTACTGTAAGAAGTCTGCATATGATCAATTTATTAGTATTTGAACTTTTTGAAAAAAAGAAACGATATTTTTTTCATATTCAATAATTTTACAGATAAAATTGTCCAAGTTAAAAAATAAGAAATTATAAAATATTGAAGAAAATATCTGAATGCATATTGTAGCGTCAGGCTATGCGATATTACACACAATACAGGCGAAACATTCTATATGGATGATATGTTCAATCTTTCATAGATTCCATTCCACTTAGCCTTTAAAAAACTATATATAAATAATAAAATACTAACTTATCTATTTTCACATTTTCATTTCCTTCTAAATTGGTCGATATCAACGGTACATCCAGTTGTTTTTTAACTGATCCCGCATTTGAAAAATTCAAGAAACCTAAAAAAAAATATATCCAGAAACTTTAAATAAAAACACATTTTTAATGTTTTTGTTTTATTTCACGCCACCCTGTAAGTTTATTTAGTAATGTAGGCAAATATAATCTAGTATCAAAGCACTTCGCTTTTCATTTATTTATAGTAATTTTAAAAATGAAAGTTTCGAATTTTAGTTACGTTAAAAGAACAGCTCTGACAGCGAAGGTGAGCTCCTCTTTACAAAGAACTTAAGCCTTAACAAAAATTTATTAAGGAGGAGGAACTCTGACACAGTTCCGATCTCCTTCATCTTCAAGCTATAACACGATAGGCACATATGCGTTGTTAAGTATTCTTTAGTATATATAGTGAAAATCTAGAAATCAATCAAGGAAATAGTGAGTGAGAGTGAATTATTTAATAATTTACACCCTTTGGGAAGACCAATTGCGAGTCTCGAATTTGGGCAGAAAACAGAAACGAGTTGCCTATTATACTATTTTCACCTTGCCCAATGTATGCAGGATAAAGTGTGAAGCTGTAAAATATTTTTTTTCTAAGCTACTTGGGCAACGTGTGTTATTAAAAAAATAGCATACGAAAACAGTGTTTATATATGAAACAGTTAAGCAAAATTGTAAGAAAACAAAAACAATATTTACAAAACTTACATAAAATTAAACAAATTATAACAATCATTTTAAATTTTGTATGTTTTCTAAAGTAAATTACTTCTTAATAAACGCTAATAGCCATTTTTATAGTTTTAGATAAGCACAGCCAATTAATTTTCAATTAGGACCAATCTACGAAAAATAAAGTTGCCTTTAAAACTGTTGTAAGCTAATTTGACGATATAGCTACATAATTACGTTTTCTATTTTTTTTTTCTTGCATATTTGGTAGGCAGATGGAACCTAGTGTCAAGATACGCCGTTCCCCACTTTCCGCCAAATACTGGAAGCAATCCGTGTTTAGTGGCGGAACTCAACGCTACGCTTCGCTCGTTACCAGAGCGAATAAATGAGATTTAATAAATATTTATTTTAGCATTTAGCGAGAATCGAACCCTTAACCTGTCGTGTTTACAGTCACACATTTGTACCCATGCGCCACGACTGGCCGAGATAATATCTAATAACATTTCATTATTTATCACAATTTGCAATACAAAAGAATACCAAATTTTATAAATCACTTTTAGCAATCACCTTGGAATGAAAAGCATCAAAATTTACGTCGAATTCTTTGAAAAGAAGGGTGTAAGTGTAAGGGAAGCATTGAGTCGCGACTCGATTAATATTTCAATATAATAAAAAGGTATTATCGGAACGTTTTACATTTGACACTTGAGAATATTGTTACCATTTTCGTTCTAAATTTACATAAAATTGAATGTAAAGACCGCGATTCATTTTGATTACTATTGAAATTGAGTGTCGATTAAGTTATAATATAATTAGAATGATTTGACAGAATCAATTATATGTTTATGTAGCATCACTCTTTAAATTACAGTTAAACTGGGAGACCTAGTGTTCAGACACTCATTTCTTCACTTTCCTTTCATTATGTTTTGAGTGGTGGAACTCAACGTTACGCTTTGACTTGCTGCCAGAGCGAGGAAATGAAAATTATGAATTACCTCAAGAGAGAACAGAACCTATAACCGTCGTGTTTTCAGTCAGATGCTATACTACTGAGGTGACATGACATTATAATAAAATATAAAACGTTTAATGTACCCATAGTTCTAGTAAAGCTGAAATTGTATAAAGTTTTAATTGTTAGAAAATCTTCGCTCATGTTCTTAGAAAAAATCAACTTGTTATGAAACTATAATGACAAACTAATTTAATATAATATTATATGACATTAAATTGCAAAACTTTACGTATAAAGACGAGGGAGGATCTTTTAAACTTCATAATTGTAAATGTTGTTCCTTGAAGAGACGACGCAAGGTAAGTTGCACTTCGATATATTAAATCTCTTCGAAACGAAATTAAAATTAATTTTATTTTTTATGAAATAAATAAAAATATTTTTTATTTATATGCTAGTCATGGCACAGGGGCACTAGCACAGTATATTATGGGTTCGATTCCCACTCGAGGAAATAACATATATAAAATGTTCATTTCTTCGATCTGGTGACAAGGCGAGGTGCGGCATTGACTTCCGCCACTTAATACGCAATGCCTTAAGCTGAGGAAAGTAGGGAACGGAGTGTCTTATCACCAGGTACTCTTTGCCTATCTTGGTTAACACAATGAATTAATTTATATAAATAAAACAACTTAATATAAACAGGCCAACCAACTTCTCTCCCAATTTCCAATAATTTGGTACGAACTGAAAGTAAAGTTCCAAACATATATAAAATCTAAAACTTTATTTCTGCAGCCTTTGAATGAAGCGCCGTACATTTATCTCAATCCATTGAGTTGGGAACATCCCGAAGGTTGATCGATCGAATGAGGGAGCGATTTATAATAAAACGGAACAGGCATTTGGTAATAGAGGGACATACGGAGCTAATGTTAATGTTAACTTCAGCTTAGATTTTGGATTTTAGATTTTGAATATATATTTTTTTATATTTATTGGGACCATCGTGGCGTATTAGGATTGTAAGCGATGGTTGTAGCTTCGATACTCACTCAGGGGAAAGAAGAATTTCCATTTCCTCGTTCATTCTATTAAGAAAATGAGAAGCGTTGTTAATTTCCGACGGCCATCACGCATTATATAGAAAATACTTTCTTGATATATATTATAAAGCCAAAAAGTGTTATCTACTGTTCTAATGATTATTTTTATTATTTATCCTAGTCTGGCGTTTCTGCGATACACTCCGTCAACCAACAAGTAACATTTGTCGCTTAAAATAGTAGAAAGCGGAGCTTTCTGCGTTGCTGCGTTTAACCACCAGACACCAAACCAAATATCAATCTAATAGTCCAGCACAAGCTGAAAGTACACTATATAATAAAGCCTATGCGTAAGAAATTGTTGTGTTGTTTAGAACTTGAATTTTATACCGAGTAAACACTGTGGATGTCGACCACATAAAGTTCCTATTATTTTATCGGTGAAATCGGGAACGACGCATTAATTAACATTTAACTTGGCTCTCATTTCACATTAATGTTTTTTATGAGATAATTTATACTTCTTATAAGATATTTACTACCTATAAAGAATTCCTGGAATTTGATATTTATAGATAATGATGTTTAGTTCTAAGTCTAAAAGGCCTGGCGGAACCTACTAATGTATACAGGATATTCACACATTTATATCATGTTAACTTCAATAATAATATTTTTTCTATGTTTCACTCATTCTAAATAGCCGTATGTTGTATGTAGAAATATTTGAAGAAATATGACGGCATCGAGGGGCGTTGATGCAAACGATATTTTTCACGGCAATAATTTTATATAAAAGATTGATTATGCCTCGAAGAAGTGTTCGTGTGCCTTTCAGAAAAGTTATTTGAATAAGAAGAAAAAATGCATGGTATATACCTATTACATAGTTAAAATTTGGAGAATGTAAATTAAAAAGTTTTTTTTACAAAAATGAGGTTAAAACCGGTTTACTTTTTTTCCGAGACAAGATAATGAGAAAAAACTCTAACCTCTAACTTAATTATCTTTTTTTTTTAAATATTAATAAAAATCTACAAAAAAAAAAGTTGCCATAATCAGTTCCATAGTAAACTCATAATCTTAAGCGTGATTTTGCACAAACGGAATTTGTTAATACTATAAATTTCTCATGCTATAGAAAAGTATTTTTTTTGCATGCAATGTTTAAAGTTTTTGCTATAGTATATTTATCTTTTCTAATAAATATATTACAATTATTAATAAAATGAAAATTTTAATGAATAAAAGAGGCCTTCGTGGCGCATGTATGTGACTGTAACGCGACTATTATGGGTCGGAAATTAAATATTATTTATCAATATTTTCATTTCCTCGTTCTATGGCACCAAGACAATTCTATCACTCAAAACGTAATGCCTCGAACAATTCAGCAGAAAGTGGAGAACGGAGCGTCTTAACACTAGACACCCTCTAGCCTGCTCTCAGCGTATAGCTGATTTAAATAGATTTATTAAACGAATAAACAAATTAACCCAAGCGGACCCCAACTAAATTACCAACATTCTAATCAATCCATACAACAATATGAAACACAAGCTCCAAAGGCGTAGGTACATTTAATCTCTTATCACATTATTCACTGTCTAAACTCGCCTCAACCGAACGCTACGTTACGTATTTTTCCAGCGTGTACGGAACACACATTGTTCATCATCATTAACCGACCTTTACCCAAAACGGCTTGTGTTTTTGCGGTAATCTCCTTTTTATATCGCTGGCCCTATCAAGAAGTGGGTTTGGGGGGACTATTAATCGTTATATTGCTAGCGCAGTGGTTCCCAACCAGTGGTCCGCAGAAGCCTAAATATGGTCCGCGAACGATTTTAATTTTATAACTGGGGATGATGAGGCAAAGTTTCTTTTTATTTATCACAGTAAATTTTTATTATACCTACATGCAAAGTGGTCCCTGCTACCAAGAATGATATAAAAGTGGTCCTTGATCAAGAAAAGGTTGGGAACCCCTGTGCTAGCGTTATTAGTTAAGGCTTCATTAGGCTGTGGTGGTCGTGTATGGGAATTGTATGTAATATTTTTATAAATGATGAAAGGCGAGTTTAGTTTGAGTTTATAGTTATTTTGTCGATTACTGATGTAAGCGTATGGGTTGTGAGTTCAATCCCTAGTCAAGTAAAATACACTCAGTGTCAAGCTTAGAGTCCTTTAATATTAATTATTTCTATACATATTTGATAATGGAAATAAACAGCTTCTTCTCGTCGAAACCTTCGAATTCAATAATAAAAATCAAATTCGAGTCTTATGATCTTACTGAACAAATTAGTTAGAGGTTGAAATCCAACACAGAATTTATTGATTAAAATACAAATGAAAATTCACCTCGATTGCACAAGTGCGGTGTTAAGTTCCGCCACCTGATACATATACTATATTTAAATCGAGAATACTTTGTCTTCCGTAATTTACGGAAAAAAATATTATTCAATTAAAATATCACATGAAACTAAAATATAAATTTACTAAAGGAAAATTATTATTCTGCATAGTCTATTAAGGAGAGTACTTTTTGTAGCTTGAGAAAGTTGCCATAAATAACCGTCAGCATTAACGTACTGTGATGTACTCGTATACTATGAAAATGCAGGAAAATATCTGTATATATTTTTCATATCTTTAAAATATTAATCCACACTAAAGATAGAGAAATATTTTTAGAAAACCCAGAAAAATTACATAAAGGAACTCGAACCTGCGCCTCTTAGAGATATAATATATAATAGAAATGTGCAGTGAATAACTAAGTCAGTTGTGCCTATATTAATAAAAAAAAACTCTCGTGACCTTTATTTTTTACTTTAATTTTTTATCATTAGAGCAAGCGGGGGTTCCCAAGTGAACAAGGTTTAAAGCCCCCTAGCTTAATATACTGACAAAAACTATTTAAGAATCACAAATTTTAGGTATCTAACTTTTAGCTCTGGAAAAACAAAACTTGGCATTGAGTGCTGCAATTTAATACATAATGTCGCCAGTCAGGAAAACGTAACGTCTTGACACTAAGCTCTTACTGCTTTATACAGAATAAAATATATTTCTAACAAAATATCGAAGTACCTATAACAAAGACAAGGGTTTATCTCTATATATAATAAGACAGTAAAAATATTTTGTCTGTACATTTAGTAATTTTAACTGAAATGGATAGAGGGACACTTAAAAAGACTAATAGAAAGCAAAAAGATTTTTTTTGAATTTCTTGTCTGTCTGTCTGTCTGTCTGTCTGTCTGTCTGTCTGTCTGTCTGTCTGTCTGTCTGTCTGTCGACATATTGTTGTCCGCATTTTTCTCTGAAACTACTGAACCGATTTACTTGAAAATTTCACCAATTGCTTTGTTTTAACTCAATTTAGGTTCTAAAGTTTGGTTCGTCAAAATCGGTTCATTAAAAAAAAAGTTATCGTCATTTGAATGAACTCAAGGCATTAGCTTGCCAGCGAATGT
>JAATLQ010033604.1:0-18571 GCA_013421005.1 Heliconius erato x Heliconius himera | reverse complement strand
TGGGGGGCCGCGTGCGCAAGGTGTCGGAGTCGCGCTCCGAGGGGCCCGCGCTGGGCCCCGCGCTGGGCCCCCGCGCCGCCGCGCTCAGCCCGCACCGCAGCGCGCCCGCCATGCGCTCGCTGTCCTACTGCCGCGCGCCGCCCTCGCGCGCCTCGCTGCGGGCGCCCGAGCTCCGCAAGGGCTCGGCTAGCGCGCCCGCCCACGACGCGGACAAGTTCCACAACAGGTTGGTCGACAAGTTGAAGCGCGCCTTCGGCCGCGCCGACGCCCGCCACGACGAGAGGAGCTCGTGAGATAACCCGCCGTGCTTGTGTGCAGGGCCAGCGCCGGCTCCCCCGAGCGGCGCGCGCGCTGCGGCGTGTGCGTGCCCTACCTGTGACCCGCGCCGCGGAGGGCCGGGACACTACCTCGAGGACGGACACTGACGTAAACAATGCAATAGTATTATTAGCCGTCACCCCTTTGGTTCGCTTCTAACGGCATGTTTGTTTAGTTAAAATTTAAGGTTGTTGAGAGGTTGTAAGTTGTAACGGGGCTGTTTGATGAATGACTAAGACTGCGATTAGTTTAAGGGGACGCCGGGTCTCTATTATTCGCGTGTAGAGTCCCGGCGGTTCAGTAGTTGTGGCAGTTGTGGATCGGTATCTGTGATTTGTTATATGTAAGTCGGTGTTATTTATTTTAAAAAGAAAAGAAGTACCTTCATTATTTATATTTTCGTATTTAGTGAGAGTTAAACAAATAGATATATACTTTTAAGAATATTGATATAAAATGTTTAATTACAATCTGCAACCCTCTTGACAATAGCTAGTGTAATTTTTTTTCTCTATATTAAATAATATTTGAACATTTGTTTACAATTTTAAATAGAATACAATATATAAACTAACACAACACATACTTGTATTGAACGCAACTACTACGTAATATTCAGGAACAGTGATATATTAAATTGAAGCCACGACGGCGACTTGGGCGCGTCCCGAAACTATATTTAATAGGTTTTAAGGTACATTTTGTTAAATGTTGCATGATTTTATGTGATGTTAAATATGACTGTGTAAATGGACCAGCTTTAAAATTAAGAAAATAAGAATATTATCAGTATGACTGAATAAGCAAATGACCTAAAATAATTTTAATGTTAGTTCAAAATATATCTTGATAAGCGAAAAATTAAAAAATACAGTTTTTTTTTTAAAAAGTTCTCGCATGTTAAGTTCCTGTGTTTAAAAATGAACTGCCATGTTTTTTTTTATTGTCTGCGATTTTGATTAAATGTTCAATAAAGTTGTTTTTTTTATATTTAAAACTGCATGTAAACTGCATTGTCTGATCTGATGACTTTTTAAAATATATTGCTTATCCTAATTTTATGTTTCATTTTCCTTTCACCTATTTTAATGATGTACCTGTAACTAAATAATACCCAAATAATACTTTAAAGAAAATAATAAGACCCTCGTGGCCCAGGGACACAAGGGTGTGACTGTACGCGGCGGTTGTAGGTTCGATCATCATATGAAAAAATGAAATATTTATTTAAATTTATATTTCCATTTCTTCGCTCTGGTGTCGAGGCAAAGAGCGGCGTCGAGTTCCGCCACTCAACCCAGAATGCCTCCCAAATTCGGCGGAAAGCGGACGCTGTGTCTTAACACTAAGTTCCCTCTGAATACCCTGCTATGTGCGGGATAAAATAAATCGAATTAACTACTTCTTTGTAATTACTTGAATCAATGAACCGTAAAATGATAACAATACGTATAATAACTATAGTTTAATTATCGCGCTCTACTTTAGGCAATACAAAGATTATTTAAGATTATTCTAACATAAAAATTAACAAAGATAGCTAATAATTTTGTTTTGTTACATAATTTATATAATTTAGATCACAATAAGTAATAACTTGAAATAAATATCCTATATTTAAAACTCAACTAAATCATACATTATGAAAGTATTACAAAAAATTATGAAAATCTTTTAACATTGACTTTACTTTCATTATCCTAAACGAATTTGGTTTAAAAATATAATCAATAGAAATCTATGTTATAAAAGGAACTAGGTTTATACTAGCTGCATCGATCGAGTGCACGCGGAACATTCGGGAACGCTCTAGGCTCAAAAGGGGAAGGACCCCTCCCGTGTGTAGAGGATGGCAGGTGTATATTGTGAATTTGATGTTGAAATATTTTAATAAAACTTAAATAATATTTTAACTTTAAAGCACATTATATTTTTTTTCTGATATTAAATATAATAAATATTTTAAGTAAAAAAAAAATATGATAAAAATGATTTTTTGTTTTTTTTTTGTTGATTAAAAATGACAAGTGGAATCTTTTATAAATCGCTAAAAAAAAAGATTTTGAATAAGTTGCTCTTAAGTTAGTGTTAAGCCTAATTTAGTTGTTCGATTTTTTTTTATTTGAACGAGTAATTAAACATACATACATCCTTGTCAATAATATGTTCAAATCAATAAAAAAAAATTCAAGGAAATAAAAAAGCCTTGATAAGTCAGTATAAAGTATTTAATTCCTTATAATTTGATAAAGATGATTCGTCACTCGGTATAAAGAACGCAATACTTTATCAAAGAAAATTTTATTACAATATTACAAATGTTTCTTTGAAATATTTTTTTTCAGCTTCCTATATAATGGCAAATTCTTTACCGGAAATATAAAAGATGAAAGTTTTTATTATAAAGATGAATATTTTTATTATATTTTTAGCTTTAAATATAAATATTATAAAATAATTGGGTTCTATAATATATAGAATTAATAAAATAATATTTAATTATAATAAAAAACGGAAATACAAAACCATCATTTAGTTAAAATGCTTTTCACCATTTCCAAATTAGATAATGCATATTGATCAAACTTAACAGGGAAAAGTTTAAATTATATGACGAACATAGATACTAAAGTAGAAAAAAAAACGAATTTAAAAACGAATATAATTATACTATCTATGTCACAAAGGCGAAGTAGTATTTTATTAGATATATTTTTATATATTTTTTTTTGTCAGCGTCACGCTGTATCCTGCATAGCAGAGCAAGTATAGGGAACCCAGTATTAAGACATTCTGTCCTCTACTTTTCGCCAAATTTTCGAGGCATTGAAAATGGCCGAACGCTTTGCCTTATTACCAGAGCGAAAAAAAAATAAAACTAAAATTCATTTCCCCAAATGGCAATCGAACCCACAACCGTTGCATTTATAGTGACACGCTTATGCTACTGCACCACGACGATCTCTCTATATATATAATGTACAATATCTAACAATTTAAAATTATAATTGATAGTTTCAAGTCATACAAAATTTACCAGCAAAGTACCAACTGAAACACATGAGTAAGAATGTGAGTCATATTTCAGTCCGCCACCTTAAAGTATCGATGGCAAAATTTTCCACGATCGGTTTGGTTTAAGCCTCAGGGGAAACAATGGTACGATCAATATCTTCAAATTTAATTATATATGTCTTCTTTATATTAAAATGTTTAATATATTATGTTAATTATTTCACGTAATAACATATAAGATCTGTTTTTTTTTTGCTTTTTACTGTATCCCGCGTATAGCAGGGTAGGCAGGGGGTACCTGGGAACCTAGTGTTAAGACACTCCGTTCTCATTTTCCGCTGAACTCTCTTAAAGATATAATAAATTAAAATTAACTATAGGTTTTAAATACATTTTAAATCAATAGAGAATATAAATATTGTAATGGGAAATGTAACAATTAGATTTACGCTTGTCCCTTTACATATCCTGTGTACCTTACAGGCAAACAGAACCTAGTATTAAGACACAACATACAAGAAATGAAAATAATTGGAGAACCCAAATGAGAATCGATCACACAACCATCGTGTTTATAGTCAGAAGGTGTGTTGCTGTTCCACAATGGCCTATAAATAATAGAGATACTAAAAGCAACTCTACAATGAACTATTTGCATAATAATATTATAAGGAATTTCGTCTAAAGAATAATCTATAAAAGTCAGTTGTCGATACATTAACAAGGAAAAATAAACCGATAATATAGTGAATTATATTTAAGTATGCAGAAATAAAACTACAATAATTTGCATAGTGATTGTCATAGAAATTGCGCATTAGTTAGGCAATGTAGAGAATTTATAACCATATACTAGTTATATGTTTTTAGGGCTGTGTGGGTTTATGTTTTTATAATTTTTTTTTATGGTTCCGTAAATAAGAAGGTAATAACGGAAGCCTTATAGGATCACCTTGTTGTCCATCTGTCTTTGTAGACGTGTAAAGCTGATATTAGTTTAAAATATTTAACTCTAGTCTATGGGCCCCTGAAGCACAAAAGAAGTCATGCTTCTAAGTCAAATAAATCGAGCATTTATGCATCGATTTTGATGCGTTTTATATGAATTTCAAGATCTATGGGATACTTCTCGTGGACCCACTGTTTTGAAGTTTATAAAATAAAAAAAAAAAAAATCTTTTATTCTCAAGCAACATAGGCTCATAGTTGGTTAGTACAATGAATTACTTAAGAACTATGTTAGTAAATAAAATAAATTTAGCATGAACTTCCAATATAAAAAAGGAAAATCCGAAAAATATAAATGTATAAGTATTTCATATATTTTTTTTTATTACAAACATAGATTTGTAGTACATTTCATATAACTGAACGCATATGCCTGCAAACTAAAGTTTGTCAGGTTGCCTATTGACCTACAATCCTGAAGTAAATACGAAAGACTCGGTGGGCGGTTCCAACTCGCTCTTACCCGGTTTTTTTATACAATCAGCTTCACGCTGTATCCCGCACACAGCAGGGTAGACAGATGGAACCTAGTGTTAAGACATTCCGTTCCCCACTTTTCGCCGAGTTCTGGAGGCATTACGTATTGATTGGCAGAACTCAACGCCGCGCTTTGCCTCTTTTTTAGTATATTATATTATATTTTTTGGGATCAAAATCAATATAGCACAGTCTCGATAACTTATCATCTACCTATGTATGTAGTGTTTTGTATCACTGTTATCTAAATAATTATTTCAAATACACGTCAGCGCGACCACTTTGTACGTACGTCATTTATATCAACAAGTATAAATTAACAGGTTCTTGATAAAATAATGCTTTTATATATTTTATATATCTAGAGTACTATTTCTATTAGCAGTATTAGTACGTAACTTAGCACTGTATATTGTGGCCTACATATAAAACTTTCAGACTGAGATCCCAGGGCCCCCAGAGCTACGTCATTTTAGCAAAGCTGTTTTTTTTTATATTTATAGTTTAATATGTAGTTAAAACTCTATGCGTATTTACAAACTTGAAAGTGGAGCCATTTCAGAGGTAGCGCCAAGGTTTAAGTTATACGATTACCTACGTTAAAGTACAAATGCTCGTATTTAAATATGTTTTGAAGAATAATTTATAAAAATATATTTATTATTACCAGACCCTTTTCGTGGGCTCCTCCCAGACAATATTTTTATTTTTTTAAGTTAGTGAGTACGCGTACTTTCTTAACTACTATATTAGACTAATAGTCCTCAAAATTTCAGCTTTGCTAAAATGACGTAGGCTTGGGCGCCCTGGGATCTTAGACTATTTAGTTATAGTATGTAATACGTAAATTATCATTGCCACGTATTTCTCACATTTTAAATAGTAGGGCTTTTTAAACGATCTCTAATATTTTCTCCTTTTGGCGACCAAATATAGTCATTGTGTGGACTGTAGACCGAACGGACGGTCGACAGACAGACGGAAGGCAGAACTCAACGCCGTAAGATAGGAATCCACAATCATACATTATTTTGTTTCACTATCAAGTCATAATAGCGTCTACATACCTTTACATATATGACATGACATTTTAATTGGGGTTAGTCATGGCGCAAGGGCTTTCATCATTTCGTCTGGTGTCCAAACAAAGCGTGGCATTGAGTTCCGCCACTGTACAAGCAACACTCTAGATCTCTGCAGTATATAGAAATCGGACAGTATCTTGATGGGAAGAATTAAAAAAAAAATAGTTCTTTTCGTAACTTAATAGTACTTTTATTATATTTGAAAATCGAACATAACAAATTAAGTACGTAATAGAAAAGTAGTAATAATACTTTAGTCTTAATCACTATGTTGAATGTAAATATAAATTGATATTTTTAATGCTCTACAATATATGTCCTATAGGAGTAATATAATGTAATTAGTAGTAATTAGGAGTGATATAATGTTATATTATTGTATTAAGTCATTAAATACGTCTTTAACTGAGATAAATAATTTATCTATATCCGAGTTAAACTATAAGCAAACTGTACAAAGTAATAAAATATATAGGTATATACAATGACAGTATAATAAAAATATCTTTTCTTTTGCTTCACGCTGTATCCTGCATGTATAAGGGTAATGCAGATGGGTTTAGTGTTAAGACACTCCGCTCTCCACTTTTCGCCAAACTCTGGAGACATTGCGTGTTAAGTGACTGAGCTCAATGCTGCGCTTTGCCTCGACAGACAGTTAAAAACGTTAAATGAAAAAGATAAAAATATCCATTTACAAATTATTACAATTAAATTTGTAACAGCAACGTAAAAAGATTACCGATAAAGAAAAACCTGAAGGGCTTCTCGTAACAGTGGCTTTAATTAAATTGTATGAGTTGATCTTATTAAGCACCAGTTCTTACCAGTTTAAAGGGCAAAAGTCATACTTGAGAAAAGAGTTAAGTCAATTAGTGGATCTATTTATAGATATGACATTTTAATATAGATAGATATTGAAATCACTGTGTGACAGTTATTAAATTAAGGAAAAAAGTATTTATTTATGATTTTTTTACATTCTCCGTCTCTCTGACTCTCCGTCCTCCACAATTTGGAATACCCTAAGAAAAGATAGTCATAGGTGGTACACGTCAACGCTATGTTTTTTAAGATTCGGGAAAGCGAGAATGTTGTAAGATACAAAAATGCATAGAGCAAAACTCGAACCCAAAACAATCGGTTCAAAAAAAGAAACTTTTCTGAACATACGCTTAAATTGTATATTAAAATCAATGATGAAAGTCTTGATATTAATAAGAAAGAAAGTTGTAAAAGTATCAAAGACTTATGCTTGACTATCTTTTAGAAATTTGAGTCCGCAATTTTAATAATTATAACGCATTTTTCGGAGTGACTGCGAGTGACATCGCTCTCTACTTTTTACCTATTTTGAAATATTATTTAGTAATCGCTTACAATCTTCAATTAATCCTTTAAGATAAGAAAGAATACAACATTCTATTCCATTCCAACTAATCTAATAATTTATAATGTAATTTTACTAGTTTATTTGAGTACCTAGTTTAGTATAAAACGGAATATATAACATATTGACATAGTATTTACACGGTATTATCAAAGTTTTATATAACAAACTTCAATATAACACAATAATCTGAATGAGTACATTATCAAATCGAATTCATTGTATTTTTCTTGAATATGGGGTAATTATCTAATTTTATAAGAGTATAATACGTATTTACTGGAGTTAGATTACATTTCTATTTATGGGTACAAAAAGGGGCAGGTTAGTCCATGCCCACCCCAGAATAGTCTTGTACCCACCCCAGAAATTTTACTAACAAAAAATTTGCCCCGAAAGATTAAAATAAAAAACAACGTTCACACGAGCATATCCCTTTAAAGCTAAAGTCCAAACCCACCACCCAGATTTCTAGATATACCCACATATACATAGTTTATATTATTTCTAAAGACCTGACCTGACCTTCAAAACTACATCATTTTCTTTCTGTACTTACTGAACGATATTTTAGTGTTCTCTAATTTAAACATTTTAAACTAATTACTCATGACAGGTGTCGATTGCATCACTACGTACGTGACGCGGCATTTGCGTCGCGGGTATCTCTATATAGTATACTATACATTATATGTATAGTATAGTCAGGTATAGCTGACTAATTGAAATAAGGTGATGAAGGAAATTCTTATTTCATTATTCAGACAACGAAATGGATACGTGCGACTGTAAACGCGACAGGTTGTGGGTTTGATTGCCACTCGAGAAAATGATTAATATTTTCATATCGCGGCTTTAAGTTTTGCCACTCAACAATGCCTCGAGAATTCGGCGGAAAAAGGGGAATGGAAGTGATTTAATGGGAACGGTATGTCATAACAGGCCGAGTCGAGGCCAGTCGTGGCGCAGCGGCACGAGGTGTGACTGCAAAACCGACTGGTTGTGGGTTCGATCCCCACTCGAGGAGATGAAATATTTACTTAAATTTATATTTCCATTTCTTCGCTCTGGTGTCGAGGTTAGTGGGGAAGGGAGTGTCTTAACACAAGGTTCCCTCTGCCTTCCCTGCTGTGTGCGGGATACAGCGTGAAGCTGATTTTATTTTATTTTTTTATGTCATAACACTGGGGCAGAGGGACTGCCTATCCTGCTATGTGTGGGATATTGCGTGAAGCTTACACAATATATTGCAACCGGTTCTGTCACATAATTCCTTTCTATCATATTTTTGTAAGGGTCTGCATAGATAGCGAAAAACATATGAAAACGCAGGACTAAAAACGAAGAAAACTTTCCTAACAAAACTTAAAATTTCACGGAAATTTTTGTGGAAATCCCTCACATTTATGAATTACACCACGATGGCGTCAACAAACTTAGCGTGCTTCATTACTACTTATATAGTATACTCACTTATGAATGCCATGTAAATTGTTCTAAAAAACATATAATTTTAAGAACCTTTTACGAAAATTGATAAAGTAATAAGTATTGATTTTTTATTTATTGACAAACAGAAAGAAAATTTTATACATTACGGGTATAAAATGTTTGTGCAAATATTACCTATTATTAATAAATTTTATTAAGTTGATACAATATCTGTATAGTCGGATTTATTGCATGTTATTTTTTGAGTTGTTAAGGAAATTCAATATTTACATCTGAAATTTTACATACAAATATGAAAAAACTATCGATACATATAACAAAAATGTAACTGATCACTGTCTGTAGGTACATGGAAGATACACGAGAAAAGCAATTATTGGGGCCATTTATGAATTAAATATACCTTAAACACGATTTTTTTTTAAAAAATCTTTGTTTACGCGTTTGTGCACGCTAATCTGAGAAATAAGTTTATGAATTTAAAAGTAATTTTCATCATAGTGTTTTAATAAACTTATCTTAACATTAATTTCCATCGTTTCACAAATAAAAAAGTTATATCATTCTAAAAAAGTATTTAAAGTTATGTCAATGTTCAATTTCAAAAATTTTGTTCTTCAAAAATTGCGATAAATAATTATTTAAATACACTATACACTATATAGAGATACCCGCTTTATTAAATTAGTTGAAACTTTAGTTTTCAATATATAGATATTGTTTTTAAAATGATAATATTGTTAGAACAAGAAAGCAATTCAGATTAGTAAATAACTAATCCTGTGGTTCAAGCGGGCGAAGCCGCAAGCTTATCACTAATATAATCTTTTTATTATTATAGCATACAGCCTATCATGTCAATATAATCTCTTTTTATGACACCATTACGTATGCAGTCATAAAAAACAATAGTCCCTTATTTGTTTACATTACAAACAGCGAGCACATTACAGCAGCGGCACGAAGTGTGACTGTAAAACCGACTGGTTGTGGGTTCGATCCCCACTAGAGGAGATGAAATATATACTTAAATTTATATTTCCATTTCTTCGCTCTGGTATCGAGGTTAAGCGCGGCGTTGAGTTCTGCCACTCAACACGCAATGCCTCCGGAATTCGGCAGAAAGTGGGGAACGGAGTGTATTAACACTGGGTTCCCTCTGCCTACCCTGCTGTGTGCGGGATACAGCGTGAAGCTGATTTTTTTTATTTTAATAATCAAAACATATTTTGATATGATCAGAATAAAAATTTAAACAGTTTATGGTTAATTATTGCAAATTATGATGTAAAACTACTTGTCATATGATCTATACATCGTCACGTATCGAGCTACGTATGAATATTACCGGAAAGTACTGGTTTTACATACAGTATTGATTCAGTTGAAATTGACCGACCGACGACGTGTAAATTGATAATAAAACGTAGTGGTTTTCACAAAGTATTTTCTTATTATTAGGGATTTAATAAAATAATATATATGACATTGTATTTTTTTTCTTATTTTTTTTTAAATTTTATACTTTTGAAGTTAATACTTGAATTTATACTCGATTCAAATAATATTTAATTGTATAGTACATATGAAAAATCATAACATGTCAAGAATACACTAGAAATCTTATAGAAACTTTAATAAATAGAGAATTCTAGTTGATAAAAGTATGGCTTAAGAAAGATATTCAACACCATTTACATTTTATGATGAAGTATTTCCATGTGATAAAGAAATCTAACCAAATGATAGTACTAACCGGTTTGTGCCGGTAGCTAACACAATTGCTTAGAAACGTACGTGATCTTTATTATCTTAAGTATTTGTACGTTCAATATATTTTTACAGTAAACATATAAAAAAAGAACATAAAAATTATTTATTTAGTTAAGACAGAAAATATCTGAAAATATAACATGTAATTAAATATAAAAATAATCAGAGAAATTAGATTCTTGTTTTTTTAGGGTTCCGTACTTTTTAAGGAAAAAAGGAACCCTTGTAACATCACTTTGTTGTCCGTTCGTCTGTCTGTCTATCAAGAGCACTTATCTCAAAAACGCTTGGAGATATCAAGTTGAAATTCAAACCATATACGCCCAATTTTCTAAAAAATAAAATGATTTCTACATTTACTTTAAAAAAAGATATGACCGTGTATATCGCAAAAAACGTATATTCGACGGTGTCAAGAGAATCAAAATTCATAGGATACTTCCGGCTGACCTAGAATTATTAAATTTAGCAGCTAGCATCTACAGGTAGTACAAATTAAAAAAAAATCTGTAAACTATACATTTGTGGTTAAATCGTAAAATAATAATAGCCTTAAAAGAGGGGGCATTTAAGCAAAATTTGGCATTGAAGCCGCTAGTTCAAGTGAAGTATAAGGTGAAGGGGTCTGGCTAAGCTAGGCTTGAATTTCAGAAAAAAGTTCGAGACCGCCAATTTTTGTACGGAACCTTCGATAGGCGAGCTTGACTCGCGTTTGTCCGGTTTTTTACCTACGTTATTTATTTACCTAGTCTTGGTAGAGTAGGCGTAAAAATTAATTTGAAAGTAATTGAAACAAAACACAAAAATAGATATTTTGAGCATTTGTTATATATTGTGAGGCCAGTCGTGGCGCAGAGGCACAAAGTGTGACTGTAAAGCCGACTGGTATGAATATTTACAAAAATGTATATTTCCATTTCTTCGCTCTGGTGCCGAGGCAAAGCGCGGCGTTGAGTTCTGCCACTCAACACGCAATGCCTCCAGAATTCGGTTCCCTCTGCCTACCTTGCTGTGTGTGGGATACAGCGTGAAGCTGATATATGCATTAATATAGTAATCGACAAAACAATCATACTACAGTAGTACGCAGTAGTAGTCTTATCACATAATATACTTGAAATTCCTTAGGTCTCTCGAGGAAATCAATAAAGATAAAAGTAATGGGACAGTTCTATTATGATATTCTATCCATTAACCCTATTATCATTTCTCTATATTTTTTTGTAGTAGGTCATGTTATTTTTACACGGAGCTCTGTGGTTTTTTATTTATTTTAAAACATTTGTGGATCTGTTTCTCATTTTATGTTAAATTTTCAAGACATTGTGTGAAAAGCGGCGGAACTCAACATCACGCTTTGTCTTTTAACCCGAGCGAGGAAATTAAAATAATTAATTCTCGGCCTATCTTAATTATTCATTTTTTTGCGGGACAGGGCATGGAGCTAGGTTTTTTAAATTTTTGTACTACTTGAGAGTAGCGCGACAGTTGTGGATTCGATTCTTACTCAGGGGAACGAAAAATAATTTCATTTCTTCACTCTGACACCAAGGCATAAGCCCGTTGAGTTCCACCATTTAACAAGCAATGCCTCAAAACAATCTGCGAAAAGTGGAGAATGCAGTCTTAACACCAGGTTCCCTCTGCCTTCCCTGTTGTATGCGAAATACAGCGTGAAGCTGATTTAATTTTAATGTTTTTTTAATTCTTTTGTACATCATTACCTGATTATCTATATCACGTCTCTTGGGTGTATGCACAATGGACTGTATGCGTCAACAGGCGCCACGCTGACGCCGGAGGTAAGTACTGGCAGGTCTTCTCCAACCATCCTTGAAGGACGTATCACATAGCGGAAACTTCAATACAATGAATAATGTTTAAGTCAATTTACTACAAAAATAAATATTTACTTTATTATCTGTATATTATATAAAAATGTCATATTTTAAATGAAACTATTTTAATCGGATTAATCGTGTATATTTAGGATTTTACATTTTTGGAAACCCGACGTTTCGAACACTTTGTAGTAATCTGTGGAATACTAAAAAAATAAGTCCCGGTGAGTTTCTTGCTCCGGTTCTTCTCAGGTCGGAGGCATTAACTTTAGTGAACTGGTGGTAAAATTATTTTAATTAAAAAATGTATAATCCTAAATATACGCGATTAATCCGGTTAAAATAGTTTCATTTAAAATGTATAATAATCGTGACAATCAAATAACTTATTAGAAATATCATAATTGGAACTATTTATCTATACGATAATTGAAAAATTTATTGTTATTTTATAGCCAAATCAAACTATTTTTTTTTCATAAATTTTAGCCAATACTGATGTATAAGGTTTATTACTGCAAAAGTTTCATCTAAATTTGTTCAGTACCTTCTGTGTGAGGGTCAAACAAACATCCAACCTCACAAACTATCACATTTATAGTATTAGTAATAAGGATATGTAAAAAAAACCATTCTAGAAAAATTACATGACGAAGCTATTTTATCTAAATTCATTTGTAAAGTTGTTTTGTACCTATTAGTATGAAGATAAACTTGTAAATTAAATTAAACTATCGATTTTAGCGTGTGCAAGTTAAATAAAATAGTATGGTGTGCTTACTTTTAAGTGATAATTAAATTTATTTGTTTTTATGACTTCTTTATTTTATTGTTGGTACTTTTTATATATCTTGTTTCTTTACTATATTTATTGAGAGGAGCTGAGCGAAGCTCTTACTGGTCAAAAGTATGTTTCGTTGTAATGCTACTCCTTCTAGACCGTTAAACCTACAGCTCTGAAATTTTGCAGGAACGTTGTGGACGACGCGGTGATCCCAGCGAAGTAGTTTGGTGATAATTGTAATTGCAGTTTTTGAGTAAACGGTCAAAATGTATCCCATAGTGTTAAGCTGTGGAACGTTTTGAAACTCACGCGCACAGATTCATCTTTGACTAACCTAACCCAGCGCGTGCGGAGAGATCAAAAATCTTCGCAAAATTTTCGCAAAACGTTGTGCAACTTAGCTTCACTCAGCTCCACCCGCCGTGCATATCGTGTTGCGGATCCTAGTATATTGAGGCCGGTCGTGGCGCAGCGGCACGAGGTGTGACTGTGAAACCGACTGGTTGTGGGTTCGATCCCCACACGAGGAGATGAAATATTTACTTAAATTTATATTTCTATTTCTTCGCTCTGGTGTCGAGGCTAAGCGCGGCGTTGAGTTCTGCCACTCAACACGTAATGCCTCCAGAATTCGGCAGAAAGTGGGGGACGGGAGTGTCTTAACACTAGGGGTTCCCTCTGCCTACCCTGCTGTGTGCGGGATACAGCGAGAAGCTGATTTAATTTTTGCCTCTTATACAAAAACTACATGTGCGTATATGAATATTAGAAAAGATTTAAAATTTGTATTAGATGTAAAAATCGATCGTTTTAAAATTAAAATATTGGTATGACAAATTTAAAATGTTCCTACAACTATTGAAATCTAAGTCATCATTTTTGTCATCGGTTGACATATTCATTATTTTGAATACACTAAGTATTAATACAATAACATATTCATTTTGGAGCAGCATTTAATTAATTTAGTTAATTGTAATTAAACTAATAGCATTGAGATTATATTAATTATAGTGCAATATATTTTGATATAATGTCATCACTAGATTAGATGTTTATTTGTCCAACGAAGACTACTTCAATGAACAAATAAATATATATTTTTTTCATGAGATCTTAAATAAATATTAACTTTAAAACTATTGATTTGTAAAAAAATCACAAGATTTTGTAATAAGGTTATCTTTTTTTAAAGCAGTCGTCAATCACTATCTTTTTATAAGCAATTTTTAACAATAATATGTTGTAGCTGCGTTTCTTTCCTTTGCTACTCAGGACTTTCATCAAGAAAATCTTTAATGTTAATTTACTTTACTTTAAATTCATATGTATAGAATAATATATATTGAAAGGAAAGTGCTATTATGTTATAGGAAAGGGTCCTCTAATAAATGCTATCTATGGATAACTTATCTTTTATCTTTATTATCTGTAGCGCTTGTATATTAATCGTTTAATAAAATGGCGCCATAAAGGCGGTTTGCATGTGGTCAGAATTAAAGATATCAAATGGTATACCTAGTATAAAAACAATAATAATAAAAAAAACTGAACAAGTGCGAGTCGGGCTTCCCCTCGGTGGGAAACCGAACAAAAATAGGAATTTTAGAATTAATACCAAATTTTGTCCCCCTTTTAAAGGAATGATTTCTTATGTAAACGCAACTGAATGAAATATTAATTTAAATGTATATTTCCATTTCTTCGCTCTGGTGTAGAGGCAAAGCGCGGCGTAGAGTTTCGCCACTCAACACGAATTGTGTCCAAAATTCGGCAGTAACTGAAGAACGGATTGTCTTAGCTCTAGGTTCCCTTTGCGTACCGTGCTGTGTGCGGGATACAGCGTGGAGCTGGTTTAATTTGATTTTGATTTATTACATTTGCTAACTTTAAACGTATATCTGTGGTTGGGGTACTTGCATGTATACAGTATATCAAGGAATGTGAGTTATATTTCTCGTGCAGTGTGTAATCTTGGTGCCAACAAAAGTAATTGCTACTAAAACTTATTACTAATACGCAAATGTATGACGTACTCGTTATAATTTGCTATTTGTGTACTATAAGTTATATGATAAATAGTAAAAATATATTTTGGTATTTGCGTTATATAATTTTATTTGTGTTACACACAGCATAGTGGGCAGAGGGAACCTAGTGTGAAGATACTTTGTTCCTGATTTTCCGCTGAATTTTGGAGGCGTTGCGTGCTGAGTAGCGGAGCTCAACGCTACGCTTAGCCTCAGCACCAGAGCGAAGAAATAAGAATATTAAATATTTTATTTTCTCGAGTGGGAATCGAACTCACAATCTGTCGCGTTTACAGTCACACGCTTGTGCCTTTGCGCCACGATTCCGTTACATCGAATATTTTTTTCTTTAAAAAGATGTACCTACTGTTTTTAGATAAGACTAACTTTGCGTGAGAGAGAAACAAAAAAATACTAAAATTGAGTTAACTTTTTTATTAGTAGATATTTTATATTATTTTATTGTAGTAGGCAAAAATATATTAAATCAATAGAGATTTTTTTCTCTACTTGACAAAGATGTGTATCTCATACAGAAAAATAAGCAAATAATTGATTATATTATGCCTTTATCATGAATGTAATTTTATAATCTTATTATAAAAAATATTATCAACTCGATGATCATATAGTTATATTGTGATTGATTTAAAAATAATAATATTACAAGAAGTTTGGTAAATATACCACATATACATACATACATATTACCTCTCTTAAGGTAATTGAGATTTAATTTAAATGGAGTTCAATTTTAGACTTTATTAAATTAAAAAATAATAACAATTTTCTATAATAACCTCATGAAACTTGATTTCAAATCAGGTTAGAAAATTGACAGATTTTTTTACATTATTCAATTTAATTGCTTAAAATATATGAGTATTTATGTTAATCAAATTAATAAGAATCATACTAACATTATATATGTGAATGTAAGTTTGTTTGTTACGCTTTCCTGCCAAAACCACTGAATCGATCGATTATCATCAAATGTTGTACACATGATGTTAGAGGTATTTAAAAGGACTTACGATACTTTTTATTTAAAAATATATTTTTTAAGAAAAATATATTTTTTTAAATAAATACTATTCCTTGGCTTTGGCGTTTGAGCCTTAAGTAATATTTGAGGACAGAGAATGCACAGTTAAAGCACAAGCTGAAATTATATGTGGAGATTTCCTAAAGGTAAAATATCAGATTTAATTACAGGAAAAACTCTTCGGGGACGGGTTAAAATTTATGAATCTTGAATAGTTTAAAAATAAAAATAAAGTACCTAGTATATAAAATAATAAAATAACGAATGTTATATTTTGTAATCTGTTGCTTTCATTACACTTCGGCTATTTCCATTGCATGAAAGAATAACGTGACGTAAGCAGGTCGATAGATGTCAATGAACCCTCGCAACTTTAGGTTTCGACGGAAAAATACTACATTTGTTCAGAAGGACATTTCCCTCCTAAATAATTCACGATTCTTGCCGACGATATTATAAATTTACCTATTTATTTGTGGATAAAATAAGGTTGCCTAAAAGAAATAATGAAATAAGCTTACCTTTTTTTCATGTTTAGGTACTTAGGAAAAAAATACTTTTTTAGAAAAGGTAGCGAAAAAGATTTTTGAACGCACCCAAGATTAAATCCACGGGGTTAAACGAAAGCTACGTCCAAAATTCTTGTATTTTTAGGTAAATTTAATTTAAACTTACTCTGTAGACATCGATTTACACTGAATTTGTTCTAAATTGACATTACGTTAGAGTCTGAAAATATTGGAAATTTCCCTTTTTTATTAGTTTTCGTAATTTCTTATTATAAAAAAATCAGCCTACAAAAATGTTCATGTTGGCAATTGCATCTACTATGTAAGTAATTAAAAATATTTTTTGTTAATTTTACGCTACTCTCCTCTACTCTACTCCAGAATTCGGCAAAAAGTGTGGAACGAAAGTATTTTTTAAATTTTTTTTATGGAAAATACAAGGCAAACGAGCGTTTGGGTCACCTAATGGTAAGTGCCTACGACCCCGTGCAACACCAGAGGAGCTACAGGTGCGTTGCCTGCCTGTAAGGTGGGTTGGGGTCCCAATGGAAGTGTAATAATTTAGTAATAATTAGATTTTTATTACAATAAAATTAATAATTAAATATAAATAATTGGTATCTAAAGCTTTTTGTGAAACCATCATCAAATATTTAAATAAAATTAATTGACGTAATGACTTTCAACTAAAGTATCCAGCAAAATATTATCATGATTACTAATACATACGGCACGTGATATACCTACTTTATAGAAAAGAGGAGCCAACTAGGTACAAATAACACGCCGATTACCGCCGAAGTCTATATTTACAGCGATGACTGATCGTCATTTATTTTTTATGGTCTCCTGTCACGTTTGCACTTGTGGGTGGAAAATATTTACATACACATTATTATACAAAGCCAGTTATAAATATATAATTGGCTCCCAACGGTATAAATCATTTCTCAAATGATAAATCTATACATCTTCTAATAGATACTATACTATAGTATAGCTTATTTTATTATCTAAGCACAACTCGTACATTTTGTGAAACAAGAGGTTTCAAAATTTATAATGGAAAAAATTGTCAGAAGTAAAATGTGAAGATTTCACAATCTCCGCTAGAATAAAACTATAATGAAGCTTGTACGAACTTTGCAAATCAATATTTGAAATTTACCGATGTGAATTTTATTCCATTTTAAACCCTCGTGGCGTAGGAGCATAAGGGTGTGACTGTAACGCGACGGATGTGGGTTCGATTCCCACTCGAGGGAATGAATTATTATTTATCAATATTTTCATTTCTTAGTTTTGGCAACGAGGCAAAAGCGCGGCGTTGAGCTCCGCTATTCATGTATATTTTTAATCGCCTTAGTATGTATACTACGATGGATAAAATTATAATCGATTTTCAGCGCATTCCGTTGAAAGAATTCAATGTGAAATGTTAACAGCGATTGCCTTATCATGAGAAGTGAATCTAATTCGTATCCATTAAAAAATAATGAATAACTATATACAGGTTAATGGTTTTTTCTGTATATCACCTGGTATATTATATGAAACTGGTAAAAATATATTATTTTATTATAACATTATTTATTTTCTGAGGCTGGTCGTGGCGCAGCGGCACGAGGTGTGACTGCAAAACCGACTGGTTGTGGGTTCGATTCCCACTCGAGGAGATGAAATATTTACTTAAATTTATATTTCCATTTCTTCGCTCTGGTGTCGAGGTTAAGCGCGGCGTTGAGTTCTGCCACTCAACACGCAATGCCTCCAGAATTTGGCAGAAAGTGGGGAACGGAGTGTCTTAACACTAGGTTCCCTCTGCCTACCCTGCTGTGTGCGGG
>JAATLQ010033603.1:0-18558 GCA_013421005.1 Heliconius erato x Heliconius himera | reverse complement strand
TCAAAATTACTAAATGTACAGACAAAATATTTTTACTGTCTTATTATATATAGAGATAGAGATTAAAGAGAGAATTGTTGGTTATTTCATCTTGGTTGGATGGTTATCTATACCGTTGTTATACACTTAATAAATTGTGGTTATAGTTTTTTGGGATTTTATTTGGCTCGCAAAACTTATCGTATTTAATGTAGAAAGGACTTTAGTTATTTCATATAGTATCTATGTACGCGCGCAAGGAAAACGAGTAAAAAGATTTTTCCCGGGTAAATTAGTAAAATCGATCACTGAAAGTCCAATAAAAATTAGTTCAGTTATTCTGAATATTAGCTCGGGGAAATAGAAAGACAGACAGAGACAAAATTATAAATAATGTAGCTGGTTTTGTTTAGTTTTTTTATTAATATTTTACTTTGGTTACGTTTACTTATATTTTTATCATTTAAATTAGTTAGATATTTTCAAAAACAATTTCCTAAATATATCTATAAGCATTCGTAAAGTTTAAGCGGGCGAAGCCGCGTCCGGGTCCGCTAGTAGTTTTATATATATATAGCTTGTCTATGTTTTCTAGACAAAATGAAATTTACGACATAGAAAAAGAAATACATGTAAGTTAAGTCAATATAATAAACTTTTATTTTTACCCTCGATCCATATCCATTTCTATGATAATGACGCATATCGTCCTTATACTCTAGCACTTCTAGATCTTGCTGCGAGAATACGGAACACCACGGATCTTTGAGACCTTTGTTCCAAGACCGATGAAATCTACAATATTCGTACAAATAAAACACCTCTTCTGGACTTATTTTGTAAGTCGTGTTTAAGCGTTTTTGGACTCTTTCTGTAACCTAAAAAAATATATATATAGAAATATTGTACTATAGTATATCAACGATTATAGATTGTTGTGGAACAGTTGGGTAACACTTTGTTAAACATATTTCTTATGTTTAGGGATGTTAAGAAGCTCCGTAGCCGTAACCGTAAAAATATTGGCTGTAGGATAATACTCTGATAAAGGAGTGGAGTCTTTGATTAAGTAGGTCGAAGAAAATGTGTAAAAACAATTATCAATAACAAATGCTTTATATCCAGACATCTGAGATGAAAGTAATATCAAACTAAAAGAAATTCATAAATAATAGCAGCCACGCCACGATGTTTTCATAATATCTATTATAATAAAATACTCACGCCTAATAAATCAGAACCAGTATCATAATCAGCCACTTCGTTGGCAAGTGCTGGACCACCTCGGACTCCTTCTAAATATATTGTACAATTTGCATATGGCTGGTGAAGAAAAACACATATATGTTATTAATTATTACAATACGATCTTAATTTTTTTTTTGATTACTATCCTTTACCTTCAAGCTTTTATACAAGCCAACATAGTAGAGTCCACAGGAAGAACCTAGTGGTAATTCTTCGTTATCCACTTTCCGAGTCCTAATTTTCGAAACAACTTGTGTTGAGTGACGGAACTTAACGCTGCGCTTGGACTACCAGAGCGTCAAATGAAAATGTTTAAAATATAATCATTCCTCTGAGTAGGAATGGAACTGGCAACCGTTACGTTTAAAGTTAGATGCGCTCCCACTGCGCCATGACGGCCACAATTTTTTAATTTATTTGTCTCTTATATCTAAGTTAAGTCCTACAATATAAAATTTAGTAAAAATAACCTAATTCGTGAATTTAGTAAAATCGATTCATAAAACAAGAATTTTGGTCTGAAGAAAAACTTTGAATATAAAATTAGTATTATAAATTTAGAATTTAGAATTTTTCAATTTATATTTTAGATGTTTTTTTTTTAATAAAATATGATATGGGTTGATAGGCAGTTCTTGGCCGTAAATACTAAATGTCATTCCGGAGAATTATTATTTTTAGGTTCACGTTATCCCACAAATAGCAGGCAGAAGGAACCTAGTTAGAGAGAGAAACTAGACATTCCGTTCTATAGACATTCTGTTTTCAAAATATAGCGTGTTATTTATTAAAACAATGAAACAAAAAATATTTATTAAAATATATTACCCGAGTCGGAATCGAATCCACAACCGTCGCGTTTACGTGGCCGTTATTTCTAAGAAAGTTAATATTTTATGTTTGTTACACTCAACACAACGTTCAATGGAAAACAAAAAAGAAAATAATGTTTAAGATTTAGATGCATTATAATAGAGAAATATCCAGAATCATCTAAAAAACTTACCCGTATAACATCGTCGCGTCCCAAAGGTGCATCGATATGATCACTTAAATCGATCCCAGTACCCTCAGTGAAGCCGTGTACGTAAGCAATTGCACTTGTTATAGTCCTCTGTTCATTAGTTGGTCTAAAATAAAAGCTACTGTTCGAAAATTTGAATAAACTCGGAAATGCCTGTCGAACTCTTTTCCCAATGTCATACAGCTCCTCGTATCCGGTTGCTGAGAGATGGCTGAAGGACGTCTGCAGGGTTGAATTCCATATTGATGTTACACAATCTTCGACGTCCTGGAAAATATTTTTGGTATTTATTTAGAAATTTTGTTGCAAATATTACTTACTATCTAGTATTTTTATTATGAATAAGATGATATGTGTTTATGTTTGTGAATTGCTTAAGATAAGTTACTAGAATTAAAATCTCTGTTTTAATTCTACGTTAGTGATATGCAGAGGCAAACCTAGTGTCAAGGCACTCCATGACATGTCTCCATTTTTCGCTCAAATTTTTAGATCTCACTCAATTAGATATTTGTATTATTCAACGTTGCACTCTCCCTCTTTACTTCATGTAATATTACAATCCCCCGAGTGGGAATCGAACCCACAACCGTCGCATTTACAATCGCACGAATACATACACGCACATACATACATATCATCCACCTAATATTCATTCAGTAAACAAACAAACATACATACATACACGCATATTTAAAAGTATTACCTGTATGCAAAGCACACTCGTCTTCTCCTCAAATTGTTTCTTTATTTCCACAATAAGTTTATCGTATAACGTCTTCATATTGACCGTTGCCAATGTGCCAGGGTTGCGGTTGCCGTGTCGGTGAAGGGACCAAACTCCAGCTATGCTGCAACCTGTAATCATTTTAACAAATATAATATAGGTGGCCGTCGTGGAACAGTTTTGACTGTAAGTAAAACGGTTATGGGTTCGATGACTACTCAGGGGAAGAAATATAATAAATTTTTATTCGTTTCTAATATCTGGTATTCTATTATACTCAAAACTTAACAGTTTTTATGGATTTTTAAACATTTTTAAAGTGTTATCCCACACTTAGGAAATAAAAATACTTATTTAGAAAACGTATAAAAATTTGAACGTAGCGGGACTCGAAACCGCGCCTCCTCGAAAATTACGACGTAGCTCGATGAGAACGTATGGCTCAGTGGTCAGAGCGCCTGGTCGGTTTCCAGGAGGTGCGGGTTCGAGTCCCGCTACGTTGAAATTTTTATACGTTTTCTAAATAAGTGTTTTTATGTATTTTTTTAGCTTTACGCTGTATCCCGCCCGGTCATTTGTGAAGTCTTGTTTTTCTTATATTTACTTAGGAAACTAAAACTTTGACCATCAACGAGACGTAACTCTCTTCAATTATTAAATGCTTTATTTGTTATTATGGCTATTAATTAGGAAAGGTGGTGATAATTTGGAGCGATTAGTCGGTGTTGGTTACTGATAGCCAAAAGGACACGGAGCTGATCACCGCGATGGGCTGACCAACAAAAATAATGAGAACCTCTCTCATAAATTCCATGCGATAGTGAGGTGCGCAATGGATTGGAATGGATTGCAGAAATGCATTCGAGATCGTAAGATGATCACCAACCACGATTATGACTGATAATCAAAAATCCCGCACATAGCAGAGTAGGCAGAAGGAACCTGGTGTTACGATACTTCGATTCTGACTTACTACCGAATTGCCATTGAGTAGCGGAATTCAACGCAGCTTCAAGCTAAAAAAACCCAGCTAAATGCTACTAGTCACATAGAAAAGCATAGGATTCTATCATTCTATTCTATATTTGGGATCCCAAACCTTACTTAAAATATATATTTTATTTTTTTTTTATTTCAATTTACGACACTCTTAATTGTTGAATTAAAGTAAATTTACTTAAATAATTTGCTATTTAGATTAATATTATATTATAAAACATAACATAAGGTTAACATTATAAGAAATAAAAACATGACCTCGTAACTATGTAAGTGTGAAATGTCGTTAGATTCATATTATTATTATATAAAATGCAAGCCAAAATAAATCTTAATTTTAATATATTTAAGATTAAAATGTCAACAAACAAAATTAGTATCTACTGTTTATTTGATTTTTACTTCCGCACTCATAAATGTAATTTAATGAGTAATTGAAATTAAAATACTATAAATGTATATCAGTCATGTTAATTAAGTAATAGGTTAATGTCAGTTAAACGCCAGCTGATGTCTCTAGATGGAGTTGTAAAAGCATGTAGCAGGGTAGGCGGAGGGAGCCTAGTGTTAAGACACTCTGCTCCCCACTTTCCGCTGAAATCAGGACACATTGCGTGTTGTGTGGCGGCGGAACTCAACACCGCGTTTTTGCCTCGACACCAGAGTGAAGTTTACAATGCACACGCTTTTACTCTTACGCCAAGACTAACCTCATCCTATATTATTTAAATAAATCAATACACTTTATAATTTACATTTATTTATGCTTAGGAAGTAAATAATAATAAAAAAAATAAACCAGCTTCACGCTATATCTAGCACATAGCAGAGTACGCAGAGGGAACCTAGTGTGAAGACCCTTAGTTCCCCACTTTCCGCCGAGTTCTGGAGGTATTGCGTGTTGAGGGGCGGAACTCAAATTCGCGCTTTGCCTCGACACCAAAGAGAAGAAATGAAAATATAAATGTAAATAACTATTTCATTTCTTCGAGTGGGGATCGAACCAGTCGATTTTACAGTCACACTTTGTGCCCCTCCGCCACGACTGGCTGACTCCGGAAGTAATTTATTTGAAAATCATCGTGGCGCAGTGGCACATCGTAAGACAGTAAACGTGAAGATTGTGGTTTTGATTCCCATTTGAAGAAATGAAATATTTTCATTGCCTCGTCCTCCAAGATAAGAAGACAAAGCGCGGCGTTGAGCTCCGTCACTTAACACTAGATTCTTTCTGCCAACACTGCTGTAAGTGGTATACAGCGTGAGACTATTAAAAGTTGTTTATTTTGTATTGGCATGTGATATAAGTAGATATTGGGCAAAAATATATTTTTAACATTGACCTTGTATTACAATCGCATGAAATAAAATAAAATGTTATTAATATTGTGCAAATGGATAATAAAGTCCTTAAAATTACTTAAGCCAAGGCCGTCGTGGCGCAGTGGCACAGTGCTTGACGGTAAACGCGTCTCGATTGTGGGTCAAAGTTCCAGTCGAGGTAATGACGTATTTTAATTTTCTCCCTCTGGTATTAAGAGCAAAGCGCGGCGTTAAACTCCGCCACTGAACGTAAAACCAGTCTCAAAAATCATGCGGAATGTCTAAAATGGACAGTTCTAACTCTAGTTTTCTCTGCCGACCATGCGACATACGGGATAGTGCATAAAGATAACCGTAAAATTATTTGTTGATACATACGTTCCCTTTTTTAAACTTTACGTTTTATATCACATAAAATAGTACATAGAACACTAAGTATGCTAGTATTGTTTCGAAATCGTTCGTAATTTGTGCTAGATTTCCCTGAAAGTGACTAAAAATTATTTAACTTCACGCTGTATCCCGCACATAGCAGAGAAGACTGTGGGGACTGCACGGCACTGCGTGTTGAGTGGCGGAATCAAACCCACAAACGTCGCGCTTACGGTCAGAAATAGCACCTATACCTAATATATATACCTAAGATTAGCGTATTAAACCAAACAAATACCTCAGCTTTGTTGTATTAGTAATAGTAAAACAGTATACTATTAGTAGTAGTATAACTAAGACCTAAGATAAAGAGTGACTGTAAACGCGACTGGTTGTGTGTTCGATCCCCATTCGAGGAAATAAAATATTTATTTAAATTTATATTTCCATTTCTTCGCTCTGGTGTAGAGGCAAAGCGCGGCGTTGAGTTCCGCCATTCAGCAAGCAATGCCTCCAGAATTCGGCGGCTCCAGAAAAGTGGGCAATGGAGTGTTCTAACACTAATTCCCTCTGCCTTTCTGTGAGCGGGATATAGCGTGGAGCTGTATAACAATATATTATTTTAAAATTTTACACTGTTTCCACTTACCGGGCAAAGGTTTCGCATTTCTTATATCGCCTCTGATACTCTCGTATGGAGTTTTTGAACCGTACAAATCGTAATTGCATTGTGAATTATGATAGCACACTTCACATAACGCTAAACTTAAGGTTAATGATAAAGTGAAAAATTTAACTAACATTTTGAATTTTAAATTTAAATAAAAAATAATAATAAAAATAAAAATTTAAAAAAATTATGTCTATATTTTTTATAACTATAATCTGTATGTAATTGACATTGTGAAAGAGACCACTTGTCACCAACAATGCGTACGAGTTACTGTCGCAATTTAATACTAGCGGACGAATATAAAGAAGTTAAAATTTTAATAACAATATATAATTAATAAGATAAATAAATAAAAATATAATTTATTAGTTAATATATAGTTAGTTATTTAATCAGTTTAGTCGGTTATACAACGTTCTCTTACAGTTAGCGGTCTTTTGACAAAGTTTATATAGGATATATAGTGTATGACCGTAATATGTGTGACCTTCAAGTTAGATTAGCTTTATGACCATGAATCTATACATATAAGAAAATTGTAATTAAATTTTGTCTGTACATGAAAAATATATGAGAGATCTTTTATTGGAGGTTTGTACCTATGTAATATAACCCAAAATAGTGCTTTTTAATATTTTGTTTGTTTGTCTGTGCCTTTGTGCAGGTTCATCACAGAAACGGTTAAACCTATTTAAATTACAAATACAAATGTTTTATCAAAATAGTTTTTTTTGAATTGCATGAAGCTTTATTTTCCAATGTATGAATGTTGTCTTTAAAATAATAATGTTATTAGAACACGAAAATAATTAAGATTCGTATACAAATTATTTTGTAGTATAAGCGGGCGAAGCCGCGAGCGTGTCGCTTTACAATAAAATTATAAACAATAGAGTATTTAAGATAGATATGGCTTAATCTTTTGTGTCACATTTGATAGCAGATACATTTGAGGCCGCCGTGGCGCAGCATTATGTTTGACTGTGAACGTGACGTATTTGGGTTCGATTCATACTAGAATTAATAAAATATATCTTTTCCTTTGCTCTCGTAGCAAGTCAGAAAGCGGCACTTTGGTTCACAAGTCAACACAAGTGGAAATTGGGAACTAAAAGTCTTAACGCTAGATTCCCTCTGTGTACCTTACTATGTGCTGGATACAGTAGAAATCGGTATGATAAGGTATTTATTTTTAATTTTATTTCCATCTGATATAAATGGATAAAAATAAAAGAAAAGACAACAACGTTTTTTCTTGTACAAATATTTGTCTTTTTCCCCTCTTATGCAGGGACCTAGAGAACCATTTTGTTCTTCGCTTTTTACACGTTTTCGTAAATTAAATGTTTCATTCCCTCTAGTGGGAATCGAATCCACAACCAGTCGTGCTTCCAGACGCAAGCTTGTGCTTTTCCGCCACGACTGCCCTCTTAATGATAAAATTTATTATTTTTAAAATGACTAATGACTGTCGCGCAGCGGCATAGCTTCTGACTGTACGCGCAACTTTTGTGGATTGCGATAGAAAATTATTCCTTTTCTCGAGAACCCCGGAATTCTGCCGCTCAACATACAGATGAGAAAACGGAGTGTCTTAACACTAGGTTTCGGCAAAATTACAGCTGCATGACAGCGTCCCTCACGCAGTCGTCGCAATAACGCGACACACTTACAGCTGTAAGTGTGTATTTGATGGTAAACAAAATTAACGAAAGTAAAAATTTCAGTTTAATGAGTTAAGTGACCTTGTTAGTACTTTAGTAGGCATATGTCGCAACCGTATCTTAAACGAGTTATCAACAACCCACAAGTAACTTAGTAAAAATTTCGCATTTGCTGGCCTATATTTTAATAATTATTTCGAAATTGAATAAATTTTGCACATTTTGTTTAAAAAAATCAGACTGCATAAAAATATTAAAAGAAAAAAATAATAATACTGAATTAATTTTATCCAGCGTTCACTTTTTAACTTAACGCTGTATCTCGCACGCAGCAATGAATCTGGGAACACACCGAATCCCGCCATTTCCGCCGGCGGAACTGAACGCCGCGTTTTACCTAGTTACCAGTATATAAGGAATACAGTACGTGTTATAATTCATAAGTATGAGAAATTGTAAATTTGATGAATGTCACGTATTTAATGGCACTTGCAAGGTTAAGACGAATCGATTGTCGTATGAATCATCAAAGCCGGTCAACCTGTTTAGTCCCTACTACGCTGCATAGGAACAAACATACATAAGATGATAAACACATTACTCTTATTTATGTCACGCTGTTGGCTAGTGCTCCGGTGATCTGGTGAACATAGACAATGACGTCATGTCATACATACTGTGTTCACCAAAAAAGTATGAGGACTCCTTGAAGGGAAGGTATGAACTGGTGGGCGAACAAAAATCAAATTAAGTCTTAACACTAGACTCTCTGTCCCCTGTTATATGAGGAATATTTAGAAAACTAATAATATAAATATAAATATATATGAGATAGAGATCCCAGAGCCCACACACCTACCTCATTTTATTATACTATTAAAAAAAAACAAATCAGCTTCACGCTATATCCCGCACACAGCAGGGCAGGCAGAGGGAACCTAGTGTAAAGACACTCCGTTCCCCATTTTCTGCCGAATTGGGGGCGTTGAGTGGCAGAACTCAACGCCGCGCTTAACCTCGACACCAGAGCGACGAAATGGAAATATAAATTTGAGTAAATATTTCATCTCCTCGAGTGGGGATCGAACCCACAACCAGTCAGTTTTACAGTCACACCCCGTGCCGCTGCGCCACGACTGGCTTATTATACTATTATAATAGTCCTCAAAATTTCAGCTTTTCTAAAATGACGTAGGTCTAGGAGCCCCGAGATCTTGGGCTATATCGGTAGCAGCTCACAACTTCGTTTTAAAAATATATTTTATATAGTGACAGCCATTATTATTCTAAAATAGTCTATTATGTAAATTACGAAGTGTGAAATGAGGATATAATTTGTTTAGTACAATACTGACGTTTAGGTTTTAATGTAGCAGTTGTTATGTATTTTTTATTAAATAAATTTATATTTCTAAGACATTCATTAAAATTAAAAAAACAAACAAATATAATTCAAGTTTTTTTAATGTATGTATCCTGCATAGATTAGGGTAGATAGAAGGAACCTAGTGTTATGACACCGTTTCTCAATAACCATATGTTTTTGTGTACATTTAGTGTTGAGTGGCGGGTCATAACGCCGCGCTTTTTCTTTGTAATATCGAATCCGATTGGAAAGTAAAATATCGAATGTCTTAATATAAAGTAAAAATATAAACAGGAAAAAATATATAGAATGATTTATAGTAATAAGGCCGTCGTGGCACAAAGTGTGACTGTAAACGTGACTGTTGTGGGTTCGTTTCCCACTCGGCTAAATTAATTATTACTTATAAATATTTTTATTTTGTTCTTACAGCCTACCCTGCTATATGCGGGTTAAGCTGAAAAATAAAGAAAAGTTATACCGTTTCTTGTACTACAGTAGAGTTTATTGGGGATTTTTGATAACAACGGCAATGAAACGCAAGGTCGTAAAGTAAATATGAAGTGGACTTATACTATCGACTTATCAATTGATGGGTGTTGATAATATCAATTGATGTCAGACACACGCCTCCGTGAGTGTTTTTGATTTATCTTCACGTGTTATTATTTCACACGTTGTTTATATCTTTTAACTATTAATATATTGTTATATATATTGGCTCTGGGGTTTTTAAAAAGATAAATCTTGGAAGTAATGAATTCGCATTAGAAATATTTAATTTTTGGGAGGCCCAAGGGGGCTTTAGACCTGGAAGAATATTTAAGGATCAGATCTTTTCCTTCTGCATGACCGTGGAGAAATTCTTGGCCAAAAAAAGTTTTCTGTGAGTATGTGGACTTGGGAAAGGTGTTTGACAGAGTTGCGAGCACGAAATTACATACATAGAGATACAATGTGAGCGGACCCTTGCTGCTGGCTGTAAAATCTCTTTACAGAGATCACTAAGCCTGCGTGCGAGTAAAAGCTGACATGTCGCCTTGGTTTGACATTTAATCGGATGTTGCACAAGGATGCGCCATATCAGCTTAATTGTTCAATATGTATTTGGATATCTGTCTCCAAGGAGTGAAACAAAGTGAAATGGGAGTGAAAGTAGGTAACGTAAGTGTAAGTTGCCTGCTGTACGCAGATGATGCAGTGCTTATTGTATCATCAGAATGTGAGTTACAGGCGTTAGTCACTATTCTATAAGAAGGGTGTGAAAAGAATGGTCTAAGCCTGAATACCACTAAGACAAAGGTTTTGGTATTTGAAATAAATGAAGAAAGAACGAATTGCAAGATCAGTGTAATTAGTAAGATATTAGAACAAGTGAATGACTGGAAACCGACCAGGCGCTCTGACCCCTAAGCCATACGTTCTCATCAAGCTACGTCGAAATTTTTATACGCTTGTTATAACTTATTTATGTTGTTAGCATCTCTGTAGGGAGATATTACCCTACAGAGATGCTTACAACATAAATAAGTTGTAACAAGCGTATAAAAATTTCGACGTAGCTTGATGAGAACGTATGGCTTAGGGGTCAGAGCGCCTGGTCGGTTTCCAGTCATTCACTTGTTCTATTTTTACAAATTTTCGCTACCCAAAAATTTGGAAATTTGTAAAAATTACCCCACAGAGATGCTCAGAGCGCCTGGTCGGTTTACAGGAGGCGCGGGTTCGAGTCCCGCTACGTTAAAATTTTTTACGTTTCAATAAGTGTGGAATAACTCTTTAAAAATTTTAAAGTTATACCTATGTAATAATGTAAAATAAACAAATTATATTTATTAAAACTGATATTTATTTATTATATACAGATGATATTTATTTATTATATTTAGTTATTTTTTATTAGCCAGCATGTTCACGTGAAGGTCATGATTTTGATAGACACGGGTAGTATACACTCATATAAATTTTATAGCAAGTAATAATAATTTTTTTTCCCAATAATATAAAGCCTATCATTTTATTGTTTTTCTTGATAATATTGTGATGCATTTTTATTTTTATTCAATAAGAAATGTCTTCAAAGACACAAATGTCTTCAAACAACAGGTATCCAAACTTATTATTTGGTATTTTTTTCTTTTAACATTTATTGAATTATTTACTTATTATTTGAGTTCAGTCTGGCGCAGGGTGTGTTACTGTAAACACGACTGGTAGTGGGTTCGAACCCCACTCAAGAAAATGAAATATTTATTTAACTTACATTTTAATTTCCTCGCTCTGGCATCGAGGCAAAGCGAGGCGTTGAGTTCCGCCACTTAACATGACATACCATAATTCGTCTGAAAATGGGAAACGGAGTGTCTTAACACTGGGTTCCCTATGCTTAGCCAACAGTGTGCGGGAAGCAGTGTGAAGCTAATTATTTTGCTACTAGTAAACAGAACAAATTATATTAAAATTATAAGCAATATGAAGTATTTATGACAGAGCATCTGGTAACAGTCCGGAACGGTCCTTAACACTAGATTTGCTCTGCCTACTCTACATTTCTCATCTCACTAAGATATTTCTGTTCCCCACTTTCCAGAGCGAGGAAGCATTAAATATTTAGTTTCTTAGAGTGGAAATCGAATCTAAAAATATCGCATTTACGATCATACAATTATGGCCTGCGCCACGACGGAATTAAATTCTCTTTTTTATTTTTGTTATATTTACTCTTCATTCTATATGTGAAATTAATTTATTTAAGTGAGGATATGCAATTAAGTTTGTAATAATAAAACAAGTATATTTGTATGTATGTTTAATATGTTAATATATAAGTTAAGGTCAATTCAAGTTTCGACAACCTGCTGTAACACTGTGAAGAATGTATACGATGCTTTTATTATCTGTAAAAATACATTTTTTTTATAGCTTCACTATACCAGCAGCTGCCATATACCATATAGAAGGGTCGGAGGATGGAAGCATAGTGTTAAGATATTCCGTTTTCCATTATCTACCTCATTTTCGAGAAATAGCATGTTAAATGGCGGAATTCACCTCCTCGCTTTGCCTACTAACTAGAGCAAGGAAATAAGAATAATTCGATTTATATTATGTCTTCTTTATCTGTTATCAATATATAGTAATATCTATATTATCAATAAGAAAAATATTTTTAGAAATGCAGTAATCATGGTGGCACCACCCAGTGCCAGTTCGAATCCGACTCGAAGACCACAGAATGTTTAAAATATTTCTGTGACGCTATATGGGAGCTCTAGTACAATATATAATATGTACTTACAGCCATAAAAGTACCTAAAGAGAGTTCGGTAAACCCACCGGCAGTTAGGCGGGCCACTCGTTTAGTTCTAATCATTAATATGAGAAGTGATTTCCGTATTGGGATGCTGCAAGTGTACCATGGAAAGTTGAAGCCAGCGCTCGATACACCTACACTCTAGAAATAGGTTGTAATTTATAATAAAAATTGAAGCACAGCATTTGACTATAACGTGACGACTGTGAGTTCGATTCCTACTCGAGTGAATTCTCTGGCAACGAAACAGCGCGGTGTTGATTTCTATCACTGCTACTCAATACGCAATGTCTCGAAAATTAGGCGAAGTGTGGCCGAACAAGGAGTGTGTTGTTGTTGTTTAATACTAGGTTCCTTCTGTCTGTGTGCAAGATATAGCATGAAATCATATTTTTTTACCAAAAAGACGCCACTGTAATAGCAATAGTAATTATGTTTCTTTGTTCACTATCCACTCGAATTCGAGACAATGCGTATGGCGAAACCATAACCTTTCCATAGCAGGGAAATGGAATTAATTCATTTTCCTGAAAGGGAATCGAACGACCAATCCACCGTCATGTTCGCAGTTTGACATTGTGCTACTAAACTACGTCGTCCTCCAAGGTTAAGCAATATTAATTAAAAACAAATAAATATAAGAATCAGCCTCTGCCTACCCTGCTGTGTGTATCCCTCACATAGCAGGGTAGGCAGAGGGAACCTAGTGTTAAGACACTCCGTTTCCCACTTTCTGCCGAATTCTGGAGGCATTGCGTGACGAGTGGTAGAACTTAACGTCGCGCTTTGCCTCTACACCAGAGCGAAGAAATGGAAATATAAATTTAAGTAAATATTTTATCCTTGAATTACTGCGGAAGATACTTTAAGATAAGTTAAGATTCTAGTAATAATCAACACACTCTATGCACTTTAATATCAGGCGGTCTCATCAAAGAACGATATCTGTTTTTATATTGGCCTTCTTACGTCAATATTCTAAATCTTTACAGTATTTAGACTTTAAAACAACTTTGAAAACAAGTCATTACTTGCTTAGCCCTTAAAAATGTATAAAATAAAAGCAAAATTTCTGTTTTTGCTTATAATTGAGAATACATTCACTTATCCTTTTTATATTTACCCTTTAATATATAATATTTTTTAATAATAATTATATTAACACACAACAATCCTCCAGAAGTCACTTTCTTGTCGCATTACGGTATTATGGTGCGTATAATGAGGAGATAGTGTCGCCATGCTGTTACATTATAGCTCGCCCACCGCCACCACCGAAGAAAAAATAACAGACACACACGTACAATCACACAATATATTATAACATTCTAAAACATACATAAGAGTGCACGTCAGTGATAATAATGATTTACACAAGCGACTCCATAAATATCTATTTAATAATTCACATATATGATTGCACATTCATATATAAAAATACACGTCGACATATGTCATGCCAAATTTATAGATTCAATACACGCCCACATATGAAAACAGTCACACATGAGATCACAAATTCACACAGAAGGATATTTCTAGAATCAACAGTCATCCTTGATCAGCCCAAAGAAAATACCGAATATAATTTTAAAATATAATTTTAGTTCGGTAACATTCGATAACAACATGTAATAATATGCATTAAAAATCAAGATACGGATATATGGAAAAAATCTTCAGAATATTGTCCAGAAATACTGCAATTTAATAATATTAGCAGATGTACCTCAGTCGCTAGAAATATTCCTTACCACACTACCAGGCATTTACCAAATATTTTTATTAAAATTAGACCTGAACTGGAATTTAAATTATTTTCTATACTTTTTCCGTCTTTCAACGCCTTTTAAACCCTCACCCAAAGAGTGGACGGGAATCGGGACTGGGCTAAATATGTGAAATAGACAGCCACCCTTACCTATTTGGAGAGGCACTATAAAAAGAAGAAGAATCCCTTAGAGAGGATGAATTTCGTAGAATCTAGAATTTCGTGTTCACAAGTAAAATATTTTTGTTCTTTTTTATTTTGTTATTATGTGTCATGGTTAATACACTCTGTATTTTTCATATACAAAGCTGTAATAAATATTGAGCGGTGCACGGGGAAGTCTCACATATTTTTTTAGATTTTTCAATTTTAATTTATACATAAATAATAAATATATATACATACATCCATTACTAGCTGATTTCCTTGATAACAATAGAGAAACACCTGCAGCATCATCACCATCAAGTACGCCACCATTGATATTATACGAACCAAACTCGTTGTCTCCTGAAAATATAAAACATTACGACGATTGTCTCTTAATGATATTATTTCTTAAATTTCAAGTTGTATCCCGTAAACGTATAGGCAGAGGGAACCTAGTCTTAAAACACTCCGTTCTCCATCTACCTACCACCCATTTTTCAAGACAGTGACTGTTAACTGGTGGAACTCAACCCCCCGCTTAGTCTTATTACTTGAATTTGAAAACAAAAATAATTCATTCCCCTCATTTTATGGAATTGTAACCAATACCATCGTATTTTCAGTTATATGCGGTGCCATTGTGCCACAAATCTTTCTATTGTCTAATCGCGCATACATTGTCATTTACTAGGTACTATATACCATACAAATCTTAATAATTTGAATATAAATGTCCTGAATATGTAAAAGTAAGCCGAGGAGAACTGCCTCTGACAGTAAATGTGACGGCTGTGGTTCCGATTTCCACTCGGACTTGAGATCCATTACCAACAAGCAATGTCTCTAAAATATTTGATGCTGGAGAAAAATGTCTTAATAATAGGCTTATAGGGAACCTCGGGAAACGAACCCACAACCGTCACGTTTCCTATCAGACGCAGTTGCACTCGACAAATTAATATTTAAATATGAATTAATTGTACAAAGCGCCTTTTTCTTTCTATAGTGCATTTTCTTTCTATAGATAATACAAAACGTCTAAAAAAATTTAAACGAAACAATTTAACTTATATACATAATAAGAAAATTTTACCTTTACGTAAAGGGTTGCAACCCCCATAAATCCCTAACTATAAGAGTTAGTGTCGCTACTCAGGATGTAGTTTCCCTATACTTACCCTTTAGATTTTCAGCTATTTAAAAAAATGGGAAACGTACGAAATGGGAGTGTCTTAACACTACCTTCCCTCTGCCTATCTTGCTGTGTCCGGGATACAGTGTGAAGCTGATTTTGATTTATTTACTTACGAAAGCTAACTGGTATGCAGATACACATATAATGCCCATTGAGACGGTGAATTGTACTAGAATCGGTATTGAAAAATATTTCTGTAGTAAATTCACTTGGTGTAAAACATTTTGGTGACGCACTATGCAACTTTCGAGACGTCTAGATGCTATTTCATTACTGTATTCTGTTAGACGACCCTGGAAAATAGATTTTTTTTTGTAAAAAGAGTAATAAATTAGACAGTTTTATATGTTAATAAAATATTTAATGAAAATAATATCTCGTGTAACACTAGGTTCCCAGGTTCCCTCGGCCTAGCCTAGTGTGCTGTGTGCCTAGTGTGTTGCATAAAAAACAAAGTATGATAATTTTATGCTAGCAGCGAAGTTAAACTCGACGACTCAAGAGACGACCAGAAATGAAATCTCGTTTCTGGTCGTCTCTATGCGGAGTAATCTGTTTCAAAAGTTTCATTTAAAGTTACATTATTTTATTTATTTTATTTTCTCGCTCTGGTTGACACGCAGCGCGATGTTGAGTTTCTCGAACGTTAGCCGGAGAGTAAGGAACGGAGTATATCATGTGTTTCCCTCAGCCTACCCAGTTATGCGGGTAAAGGCTGGAAGCTGTTTTGTTTTATGCAACCATTTATTTTAATTGTATTTAAAAAAAAAACTTTTATGTTTATTGTACAAGTACTACCATGTTATCAATTTCCAAGCCATCACAAAGAGTGCATAAAGACAACGCCAAAAGTCTTAACTGACAACGAAATTGGCAAATTAGGGATGTGACCAGCGTGTCAAGACATACATTTATAGTAGCTTGCATCGATACGGCTATGCTCTAAAGATAAAAAAATATATTATTTAATATTTTATGGTTCTCATCACGTTTTTTTGTTTAGTATTTCACCATCCACTGCTCCTGTACGCGTCCCATGGAGCTCAAGGTTAGGAACTGCTGACCCATAACTATTCGCTGCTCCCACTTCAAGGCGCTCAACATACAGAAGACGACACAGTCCTCATCAGTTATCTCGTAAAAATGGTTACGGTTACTACCAAGTTGTGTGGTTTACAATATCACCAACTATAGGTTATATCGTCAGCCTATTAATCTCATGAAATTATAAAGCAACATGTACGAAGACCAATAAATGCGACATCATAAGGAAACCAACAGTGGCGGATCCACTGTTGTTTTACTTATAATGTCGCATCGCATCGCCCTTGCCTCTATTGTGTATTGGATCGTTAAATATTTGCACTTCTCATTTTCTCATATCTAATAATGAAGTGAAAAGTAGGAAACATTTAGAATAAAACTCTTTAAATATTCTAAAAAGTTCACCAAATAGGCCACAGTTTAAAACAATAGATCTTCTATCACTCAAGAAAAAGAAAACTGAATTATAAAGTTACTGAACTGAATTACAAGGTATACCTGATGAGCATAGGTTATTTGGTAAGCTGGCGTTTTAGATGTGTCGTAAGGATACCTAAAAATAATAAATAATAGTAAAAAGGTACATATAAATATATAAATAAATTTATTTCAACGTTATCAGCTTCACGCTGTGTCCCGCACACAACAGGGTAGGCAGAGGGAACCTAGTGTTAAGACACTCCGTTCCCCACTTTCTGCCGAATTCTGGAAGCATTGCGTGTTGAGTGGCAGTACTCAACGCCGCGCTTTGCGACACCAGAGCGAAGAAATGGAAATATTAATTTAAGTAAATATTTCATCTCCTCGAGTGGGGATCGAACCCACAACCAGTCGATTTACAGTCACACTTTGTACCGCTACGCAACGACTGGCCTAAACATTATACACTAAGAAATAAAAAATTACGTGCTTTGTTTTTAAAACCTTCCTGCTGTATCCAGAATATAGCAGGGTAGGCAGAGTGAAATTGGTGTTGAAAAACTTCATTTCACACCATAACATAACACTCTTCTCTTCTCTTTACCTTCTTACATAGAAAAGAAATTAAAGTAATTCTTTCTCCAAAGTAAGAGTCGAACCCGCAACCGTCTCGCTTACAGTCGCACGCCTCTACTACGACGGTCTCAATTATTTTTACTGCTATATCATTAATTTTATTTAAAAACTATTTTTAAAAAGTTTAAAAAATATATTTATTCATCATTTATTGATACTAACCAAGCTCGCAAGGGTAACTCATTTTTTTCAGCACTTGCTGCCCATCCGAACACTGTCATATAGGATAGGGCGTAGAAAACTGACAGCTGCATAATAGTCTCTTTGTTGCAGCTGAAGAACATTTGAAAAAAACCGGATAAGTGCGAGTCGAAATAGCCCATCGAGGCGTAGGTGTCGATTGTAGGTCAACGGGAAGTTCAACTTATAAAAGATGACAAAATCATGTTTGGGTATATGTTATGCACTTATTTTGTACTAGCGGCCCGCCCACGGCTTCGCCCGCTTAAAATACATGATTACTGATTTAAGCAGAATTGATTGACAACTATAATAAAATAAAATAAATAAATAAATCAGCTTCACGCTGTATCCCGCACACAGCAGGGTAGGCAGAGGGAACCTAGTGTTAAGACACTCCGTTCCCCACTTTCTGCCGAATTCTGGAGGCATTGCGTGTTGAGTGGCGGAACTCAACGCCGCGCTTAACCTCGA
>JAATLQ010033602.1:0-18550 GCA_013421005.1 Heliconius erato x Heliconius himera | reverse complement strand
GAATGCTTCAATTCTGCGCCTGGCTCTATAGCAAAGTAAATTTAGAAGCGATTGCACGTATTTTGGAGTTATCCAATAATTATAATGTATTTCGTCGCGGCATTGTTGGTTACATCTTTCGTTTAAGTATTTTTGGGTAAGAGAATAGTAGGTAGTCTGTTGTTTATAATTTCTTTCGTTTAAGTTTTCTGTTGTTTGTGTCATTTGTTCAGGTGTGTGTTTTTTTAAACAATTGGAACGTCCTTATTGGAGCTACGAAAATGTGGGTTGCATTAAGGTTTCAATAATTTTCATATTAGTAATCTTAAGTGCTTTGCAAACATAGGTACATTATATGAATAATTCAGTAGTTAAAGCGGGCGAAGCCGCGAGTGGGTCGCTAGTTATATATAAGATGAGGCTTAAGAGAATATTAATATAGAAAATCCGGTAAAGAATTTTCAAAGGTCAGCGTCTTCATCGGCGCTTTCAGGTGTTCAGGTTGAGTTTTGTCAGTATCAAGATATTAAGATATTATTACTAGTATTCGTTTGCTTACTCTGCTGCGGCCTAAAATCTTCGCCAACATTGAAAAATTTTGATGTGCAATCTTTAGTCGCTCTTTAGCCGGCCCTCAATCAATCGCTTACTATTTGGATTCAATGTATTTATACAATGTAATCTTGCTCTCGTATGTCACAACTATTCGTATTTTATATTCGTATATCTCATATTTTATTTATTATCGCAAGTCCCTGATGTATCCATAGTTCCTAATATATGTGAAAATAAAATAAAAAAATTACTTAAGTAAAAACGTGGGACCATATAGACCGCATCGGAATACATAATGCATTTATTCATCAAATGCGCGCGTGATAATAACACTGTCTGTTCTGATGTCAACGTAGACACTGACCGAGCTACCTATAAGCGGAGATTGCTATTTTGTGGAGAAAGGGGCAAGCTAAGAAGTGAAGTAACTGCTTTGGTCTATCAGACCGCACATTGGTACTTAAAGGCTAATATTAAACTATAAAAAAGTAGTTATATTATGAAAACTACAATAGTTGAACATATGGTATCAGGTTTTTTTTTAGATATGGATTTGTTCATTACTTTTGTAGAATTTTTTTATGAATGAAGATGAACTTCATTAGTTTTTTCAGGGCATGCAATGAAAGATATTTTATCCGTACTTTTTACAACTTGGGTTACATTAATGAAATTTTAGTAGGGATATCTAAATTTTACTAGAAATAAATATAACATATGTTACTCAGTGATAATGCCGCATTCTAATAATGAAAGAATTTTTAAAGTTGAGAAGTTTTTATGTTTATTTACTACAAACATACACACATACAAATCTCTCCTCTTTATATATTAGTATATACGTATAGATTAATAAATATATATGTAAAATTGGCTCTGATAACTAAATATGAGATTAAAATATGCAAAAAAATCATTTGGACATCACTTAGTCTTAGGCTTAGAGCTTAGAGATTATATTTAAAGTTTTAAAATGTAAAATAATTATAATGATATAAAGAAAAAGTTTCGAGATATTTTATAGTAATAACCATACCATCCACAAACCATACTACTCAGTTTCCTGTCTTTATATTATGTTACGGAAATGCCTATTGTACCTTGTGTTACCAGATCGTGGAAACTATAATAATCTGATATCTAACTATAAGAAGCTTTTTGATTTATTTTGATTTATAATCAAAATAAATCAATCAGCTTCACGCTGTATCCCGCACATAGCAGGGTAGGCAGAGGGAACCTAGTGTTAAGACACTCCGTTCCCCACTTTCTGCCGAATTCTGGAGGCATTGTCGGTTTTATAGTCACACTTTGTTCCGCTGGGCCACGACTGGCCTCTATAATAGTATATATATTTAAATATAGTTATAGTTATTTATATTAAATTAATATTTTATGTTCGAAAATTGAAAAAGTCTTGTACCAGATTCGTAAGGCAAAAAAAAATATCAATAATTACTGAAACATTATCTTTTTTTTCTATTTATAAAACTTTGGATATTTTATAATTCAATTAAAACAAAATCTACAGTTAATTAGCTTAAGTAAGAAATCTGCTTAAAGTTTAAAAGTTAAATCAATCAATCCAGAAAGTTGAAAATCTTTATTTTTCTTTTCTTAACAAATATAATTTGTTAAGAAAAGAAAAATATAGATTTTTTTTATCTTTGTAGAATCTTACTTAGAGTTTTAAAAAAGCATATCGTCAACTCTCTTCTATTAATTAAATCGTCGCCCAGATACCTCCATGTTTTGTTTTGTAAACGTTTCAAAGTCTGTCATTCAGTGTCTTCACAATAATTGGAACTGGCGGAACATCGAAAGGGTTAGGTTAATCGAATTTCATTTAAATGTCACAATCACAGACGACGGTGACGGACCGCCCCGTTTCGTGAGATTTTTCTATTTCCTTTTTATATTTTAATTCTGTGAAGGAATTTTACATTTCGTTCCAAATTTGTTGATGGATAGAAATAAAAAAATCTTTATGTTTTGTTGTTAATTTTTTTAGCAAAAAAGTTACTTCAAATAAGACTCTATTGTCTCTTATTGACTCTATTGTCTCTTATTGACTCTATTGTCTCTTATTGCCTCTATTGTCTCTTATCTATTTTATATATGCACATGCAGAAAAAATAATTTATGCTTTTTATTTACCTATATTGAAATCAAATTTAAAATTATTCTATATTATGAATATTATTATTTTGGCTTCACGCTGCATTCCACAATTAGCCGGGTAGGCAGAGGGAACTTGGGGACCTAGACTTAAGGCTCACCCTTCTCATTAATACACTCCCTTACTCCACTTTCCACTGGAGGTATTGCATGAGGGGCGGAACTGAACGCCGGGTGTTGCCTTGTTACAAGAGCGACAAATAGAAAATATTAAATATTACCAACTCCAGTGGAAATCGAACCCACAACTACATTAGCAATGTTACATAAGATAGATATAAAATAGTATTACGTTTGTCTACAAGAATAATACACAGTTCTCCAGCTTGACTTGAAGATAATACAGGCCATAAATAACCCCAATGGACTCTAGATTGTGAAGCTCATTCAAGAAACCGAGGCTTCCTTTCACATTACTCAATAAGCATAGCTGCAGTGGTACTTTTAATAACTAACAGCAAATTGTAGAATGTAATTGCAATTGCAATACCTAAGAATTCCTTTTTTTTATAGTCAAAAGTATGGGAGATAAGTGATATATAAGGAGTAATAAGTCACTAGGTGTTTTCTTATTGCTCATCTAGAGATTCCTCCATCGGTTATAGCGCTTGGGGACGCGAATTTAAATTTGCTACGCTCGACATTTTGAATATGGAATTTAATTGTATTTATGACCATAAATATTATGTTTACTATGAATAAAAAATAAAATCAGCTTCACGCTGTATCCCGCACACAGCAGGGTAGACAGAGGGAACCTAGTGTTAAGACACTCCGTTCCCCACTTTCTGCCGAATTCTGGAGGCATTGCGTTTTGAGTGGCACAACTTAACGCCGTGCTTATCCTCGACTCCAGAGCGAAGAAGTGGAAATATATATTTAACAAAATATTTCATCTCCTCGAGTGGGGATTGAACCCACAACCAGTCGGTTTTACAGTCACACTTTGTGCCACTGCGCCACGACTGGCCTCTATATATAATAAAAATTACTTGAGATTGAAAATAAATTTATCTTACATTTATATTAGTACTAAAACAAAGCTTTAATTAAAAATAGCTTTTGTCTATCTGGTACTAATGCTTAGATTTATTTAGTAGGTACTAGCGTACATCTTGGAGCATCAGCAGCTTTGACTGCCTTGAAATAATATGTATGTATGTATTATACATATAAATAACGTTATTGCTACAGCTACAGAGAAGACAGAGGCAATTATACTATTGTTAACACATTCCGTTCCCCATTTTCCGTGTTGATTGGAATCGAATCGGAACTCAACGCCGCGATTTGTCTACGCGAGTAAATAAAAATATTAATTCATTCATTTCTTCGAATGGGAATCGAAACCACAACAGTCGTGTTTCGGTCACACGTCAGTCACATCAATGCGCCATGATGATCGTGATAGTATATAAATAAAAAAAATAAGTTAAAAAAATTAAGCGTGAAGCTGAACGCTGTATCCCGCACACAACAAGGTAGGCAGAGGGAACCTAGTGTTAAGACACTCCAATCCCCACTTTCCGCCGAATTTTGAAGGCACTCCGTGCTAAATGGTGGAACTAAACCCTGTTCTTTGCTTTACACCAGAGCAAAGAAATGTAAATATAAATTTCAATAAACATTTCAGTTCCTTGAGTGGGGATCGAACCTACAACCGGTCGTGTTATATCCGTTATACCCTTGTGACCCTGGGCCACGACGGCCTCAATGAATAATAATATCGATCGATAGTACAATATTAGTGAAAACTGCACTAAAGTCCTTTGAGCAGTATGAAAGATATAATCACTACTCTTTTCATTACTCTTTTCCTTCAAAATATTCGTGTTAAAATAATTATAATAAAAAAAGCAAACACATAAAATTATCTTACTTGTTAATTTTACTGTACCAGAGCTGTAATTTAATCACAGTATAATTCCTTGTCAGATTTCCCAATACGACTGAGATCCACTCCACTGGGCCATTCTTATAATAAAGATTTTTACAAAGACGGTATTATTTTTCACGCAAAGATTCCCATTGAGACCGGATATATATTTAAAAATGTAAGTTTACTCAAGCATTGTTCAAAAGTAAACATTCGTGAAGAAATATGACACATTTATGCTATACATGAGATAGGAAATACACATTGTTCACACAGGAGCCGTTTTAATCTCACTTTAATTACAACTTTGCATCAAGACTGTTTTACAACAATACTGTACTTAAGCGTAGTGTATAGAATACTCGTGCTACTTTTTTTGTTTTTTTACTAGCGATCTGACTGCGGCTTCGCATGTCTGAACGATGTTAATAAAAATTAAATCAGCTTCACGGCTGTTGGGGCCAGTCGTGGCGCAGCGGCACGAAGTGTGACTGTAAAAACAAGTGGAGATCGAACCCACAACCAGGCGGGTTGTGGGTTCGATCTCCACTAGAGGAGATGAAATATTTACTTAACTTTATATTTCCATTTCTTCGGTCTGGTGCCGAGGCAAAGCGCGGCGTTGAGTTCTGCCATTCAATACTCAATGCCCCCAGAATTCGGCGGAAAGTAGGGAACGGAGTATCTTAACACTAGGTTCCCTCCGCCTACCCTGCTGTATGCGGGATACAGCGTGAAGCTGATTTAATTTTTTTTATTTATTTCACGCATACAGCATGGTAGGCAGAGGGAACCAAGTGTTAAGACATTTTGTTCTCCACTTTCCACCACAATTTTGAATGGAAACTATGTTATTATTTATTTTTTAAATATTATTTAAGTATGTTTGTGAAAAAAAATATTGGTCCTATTAGCATGATTATACTGTTACACCTACACTAGATAAATTATAATTTAGATATATTAAAATCTTTTGTGCAGTTTCGTAGATTAGCCCGGAGAAATTAAAATAAACATGTTTAAAAATAGGTATATTATGTTAAAGTTCTGTCAAGTTATTTTAAAATCACAAACAGACTCTTTAATTTCATTTATATGTGAAGATTTCATTTCATTTAAAAATAAAAAATGTGGACCTATTGTATGACGCTTTATTGTGAGTATTATATGCTTTTTCAAGTCTTATTTATCTACTGTTTTGCACTAAATTTTATATTTTATTTATCTTATATGCAAACATACTGTATAACATCATTATAAAAACAGGCGACTGCCAAAAAACTTACAAGAAAAAAACTATTGGAATAGTTTATTAACAGTCAGAACTTATTCAAATTTAGCAGGGTTCTCTTAGAAAAATTAATTTGTTATAAAAATAGTAAACCACTCTGTTCTCCGTTTTACATAAATTACATGTACTTATTTAGAAAACGTATAAAAATTGGAACGTAGCGGGACTCGAGCCCGTCCTGGAAACCAACCAGGCGCTCTGAACGTATGGCCTAGTGGTCACATTTTCACACGTTTTCTAAATAAGTATTTTTCTTTTCTAAATGTTGATTAACACTTTAAAATTGTTAAAAATAAATGACATGTGTTCCATATTATTAACATGACTGAGAATTGAAGCTACGACCATAACCAATAAACATGTGGAAAAAGAGGAGCGGAGTGTCTTAACACTAAGCTCCTTCGGCCTAACCTGCTACATACGGGATACAGCGTGAAGCTGAAGAAAAAAAAATAACTAGATATTTAACGATCAGCAGAAAATAAGTTTAAAAATAGTTTCAATCCAACATAATTAAACTTTAAAGCTATTTAAAAGGTATTTAGTAAAAAATGTCCCATTTCCATATTAGAGCGCAAAGTATAAGTGCTACAGCGTCGTTCACCTTAGTGAGACGTGGCCTAGATTTCTTACAGATGCCATTAAAGAAATGACATCTTATCATTATGTGCTTTAATTTAGCTCGATGTATATTTTATTATGAAAAGGTTAACGTCAAAACTGAAACAATTATTAAAAATATTTACAAATTGAAAAAAACTTAAAGTACAATATTATAATTTCAATATATATTTTTTGTTAATAAATCACATACGTATAAAATATAGATAATAGAGGCCACTCGCGGCATATGAGTTCAAGCGTGCGAATGCGAACGTGATAGGTCGTGGCTTCTGTTCCCACTCCTGAGTGAAAAGAATTTTAATTATTTTTATTTCCTCGGTCTGGTAATGAGACAAAACGCGGCAGTGAGTTCCACTTCTCAACCCGCAATGCCTCCAGAATTCAGCGGAAAATGGGAATGGATGTCTTAATGGGCACGGAGTGTTTTAGCACTAGGTTCCCAGGTTTCCTTACTCTGCCTACTCTATTATTTGCTCTATTTAGTATAATGTTAAGAAAATTTAAATATTTAATCCCATTACATCTCAGTATCTCTGCGTTGTAAGAATAGTAGCAAAAGCTTTAGAATTATCACCTACAGCTCAAGGTTTTGTGTCAGGTTGCTAAAATTTCTATTCAAAGTTATGCTACTGTGAAACTCATCTTAAACTTCCAGTAAAATATTGTCATTCCCAGTAAAATATGATAAGAGACATGTTATTTTATTATTATAATTATAATTTGACTGTTTTTATTGTAAATCAACTCACCGCCGCGCATTTGCCTTGACGCCAGAGCAAAATAATGAAAAATACTTATTTAGAAAACGTATAACAATTTGAACGTAGCGGGACTCGAACCCGCGCCTCCTGGAAACCGACCAGGGTTTGGTCTGGTCTAAATAAGTATTTTTCTCTCCTAAGTGTGGAATGACACTTTAAAAATGTTCAAAATAATGAAAATTATACTAAATAATAATTCACACTCCCAAGTGGGGATCGAATCCACATCAGTTGCGTTTTTTTTCTTTATTGAGTTATTATACGCCTCAGACTTGTCGACCGCGCCTTTTTGTTCCTGTGTTTTAAAACATGTAAATTGAACATTAATTCTGTCAATATTTTAAATATTCTGCGCTCCTTTGTGTCAATGTCCAGGTTTGAGATTGTCCATCAGATTATGGTGCATATAATTGATTTTATAGTATTGTTATTGCCTCTTCACCTCTGGAAAAAGCCATTTTGTTATTCTATTCTACAATAGCAGTCACGAAACTTTCATTTTCCAAGCGAAAGAATCTACCGATATCGTCTTCCTCGGCGTCAGAGTAGTAGATGCTTGTATGTGTTGTGTAGAACGCTCTTGATGGCCTTGCGATGGCCCGGCATTCCCAGTTCCCTAATCTGATGGTAAGCGCGCTGTCGTTGTACGATTTTTGTCCAATTTCTGTAAAGAAATAAAGAGAATGCATTTAACTATTTTTTATCGTTGCTAATCTTTGTACGGACTTACCGTAGAAACATTTAGAAAAGTTTTGTATTATATTTTTGATAAATATAAGAAAGTTGTGTATAATATTTTATTTACGTCTTTTACAACTCTATACTATAAATAAGGTGTACGTGGTATACACAATGTATTAAACTAGAGTATGTTCAGGTCAGCTTCACGCTGTATCCCACACACAACAGAATATACAGAGGGAACCTTCAATTATGATATTTAGTTTACTGTCATCAAAATGCAGTAAACTTGTAGATTCGGGTGTCTATTTATATTACTGATATCAACGTCTGTTGTATTGTTTTAGTTAGATTAAGTTCAGCTAAGTCCTGTCACCCAGTTTCCCTGCTGAATCAACCAGTTTACATTTCTAAAATTAAAATTTGACAAAAGGTAGACAACTGACTAAGAGACTAATTATTAGAGTCTGACTTACAACTGACTGACTTAGAGAATAATTATTAGATTACACGACTGACTTAGAGAATAATTATTAGAGTGAGATAAAACAACGATTCAATTAATATTATTAATACACGTGAGGCTATTGTGGTGCAATGAACTATTTCTATTTCCCCGATATAAATATTTTTTTCTTTTTTTAGCTTCACGCTTTATCCCGCTCTTAGCAGAGGGAACCTGGGACAACTGGCCTCTTTATAAATACGTCTCAAACAAATAAATTCAAACGGCTCCATTTTCCATTTTATGTTTATTTAGAGTCACGATTTGATTAAGCCACCGTAAAGGTCATCAATTAAGGGCTGATTCTACACAAAGTTGAAATTTCATTTCCGTTTAGGATCATGTAAATACCAATAGACATCTTATCCTTTAAATTAAAGCGCTGTGATTGGGAAACAAACATAAAATTTGATTGCAAAGTTTGAAAGTAATAATTTAGTAAGCCTTTTAGATGATATTGTTTTTAAATATAGACCAAGCTATGTTTTGATGCAAAGTAAAAAGATACTACTACGTTTTACTTTCCAGTGAAACATTGTAGTATCTTTTTACTTTGCACTTATTTATTTATGATAAGAGAGTTCTTTTATCATTATAATTATAATTTGACTATTTATTGTATCATTATTGCTATGAAAATTATGTATAGGAAGTTATTGTAACATTTTTTGTTTTAAAAAGTATGAATAAATATTTTTTTTAATTCCGAAATCTGATTTTTACCCAATGTAGGTAAAATCCACAATGTGATATAAATACTTTAAAATAATTATAATGTCCACAAAATCGTTACCAACACTCGTTACAACAATTTAAAAAAAATCTACCACAAACCTACACTTAAATGCGTTTTCGGAAATGGATTTATCCTTCTGGTTTCAATACAGCAGTCAGAATTATCTTAAGTATACAAAATACAGCAGTTTTTATGAAATTATTGTGTAATTTAAAAAATGTAACGTCTGTATTTTATCAAAAATATAACTGATTTTTACTAAAGACTAAAAATTTTTGTTTTTAATTTGTGCAGACTGTTATGTATGTGATGATAATAAGTAAACATATTTTTAATATTTAAAATAATGTTTAATACTTTCAGCTTCTTTTTACCATTATTAATGTTTCTACGTACTTACCGCAGAAGCGTTTTGATATTTTATTTTTCCAAATTTTGATAAATAAACAAAATTCTGTGTATTTTATTTACGGTTCGAGACCGCTGGACAACCCTCCTTGAGAATTTTATGATTGTTAGTGTCAGTTAAGTCCGTAAAAGTTTATGAATCCATTTCAAAAAATAAACTTATGCATAACTCATAAGGATTTTCATGTTTTCTTCGCGTGAACTTTTCTTTATGGATCGAAGTAATCCCAAAAGTTTGTTTGAAGTCCATGATAAGTGCTATCAATTTGATATTCTTAAGAAGTGAAACGTCTTCTAGCTATTCTTATTTTATTTTTATACATATTTTTATGCAGTTAACTATATTGCGACGGTCCCTAAATATAAACGAACACGACAAAAAAAAACGTGTATAAGAATTTATAATAAATGTAATTATTTATAATAACAGAATTAAAAATGAAATAATAAGACATACGAAATAAAAAAATCCAGCACAGCCTATCTCTCAAGAGCAAAAAAGGCCTGACCTTGTAAGATATTTTCCCTTTAGTGTGTTAACGTTGCCCGTTTGGGACTGTCATCAGGCACATATGTGTTCTATAGGTGTATCTTTTTTACCAAACCGTTTGGAAAACACTCGTAACTTAACGATATAAACATATTGAGTATGCTATAAGAATGTAAAAGTTTATTTAAAAAAATATTGTGTCGAAGTCGAGGCAAAGCGCAGGGGTTGTTCGTGAGTTTTGCCACTTAACACGCAATGACTCCAGAATTCGGCAGAAAGTAGGGAACGGAGTGTCTTAACACTAGGTTCCCTCTGCCTACCCTGATGTGTGCGGGATACAGCGTGAAGCTGATTATGTTGAAAAGACATTCAGTGATCAATCGTTGCCCGTGGGACTTCGTCTGTCAACATGATGGTGACAGTTAGACGCTATCTCACACTCAAACTTCACTCGCGTGAATAAATAATTTTGATTTTCCCATTTTGACACGACTTAAGCCCGGTTTCCACTGTGAAAGAAAATTGGGCGGATAATTTTTAGGCGGAACGGACTTAATTTTATTTAATAAATAAATGTTTACATTTCCACCAACAAAGAATTTTAAATTTTATAATTAATTCGTTTCGCTCTCTAGGCCTAAGCAAGCTATCTGTCCTTTATCCCTGAGTATTAATTGATGGAAATATAAGTATATTTATATTTGGATCACAAATTACTTTTGCTAGTTCAAGAGTAGTTGTAAAAGGAGAATGGAGTATCTTGACACTTAATTCTTTGTGATACTCTGCTATGGGCAAGTCAAAGAGTGAAGCTAAAAAATAAAACGCTTCTTAAATTATAGTTATTTTTAAAATGCTTCTAAGAAGAATATATACTTGGTAATTATGTCTTATTCTAATTCTCTTGTATCTCGAACTTTTAATTATATATGGGTTGTTAACTAGAGGTCAGTTGTGGCGCAGCGGCACAAAGTGCGACTGTAAAAGCAATTGGTTGTGGGTTCGATCCCCACTCGAGGAGATGAAATATTTACTTAAATTTGTATTTCCATTTTTTCGCTCTGGTGTCGAGGCAAAGCGCGGCGTTAACTTCTGCCACTCAACACGCAATGCCTCTAGAATTCAGCAGAAAGTGGGGAACACTTGGTTCCCTCTGCCTACCCTGGGATTCAGCATGAAGCTGATTTTTTTTATGTAAAAAAAACTGAATTCCTCACGAACTTCAAAGTAGAAATTAATCATTTTCTAAAACTCTAAACCATAAGAAATGTACGTGGTATACAAGACGTATTAAACTGGAGTAAGTTTAGATCGCAAGGTAAATTTTGCATTTATCATTATCTCATACGTTCTAATTAGTCTTATGTACATTAATGTTAGCTTCGAAGTGCACAGCTGCATTGCGACTAGATATTATACTAAATGCTAAAATTTTACGTTTCTAGTTTTTGTGGATAATTTTGTTAGTCCACGTCATATTTTATTTCAAAGTGTTTTCTAAATGACCTTAAATACTATATATATACCTTATGATACTTAATTATGATACTTAATAATATACCTTATGATACTTCATTTATTGAATTACGTTTTTTTTCTTTTTCTTTTAGCTTCACACTGTATCCCGCACATAACAATATAGGCATAAGGAACCTGGTAACCTAATGCTAAGACACTTCCGTTCCCCACTTTCCACCGAATTCTGGAGGTATTGCGTGTTGAGATGCGGAACACAACGCCACGCTATGTCTCTATACAAGATCGAAAAAATTAAATAATTAATTATTTCATTTTCTCGAGTGGGAAACGAACCCACAGCCTATTGTGTTGACAGACACACCTTGTGCACCTGCGTCACGAATGGCCTCAGTGAATTGTAAATGACCTTTAACTATGATATTTAGTTTACTGCCATCAAAGTGCAGTGGAGTTGTAGATTCGGGTGTCTATTTGTATTACTAATATCAACGTCTGTTGTTTTGTTTAAGTTAGATTAAGTTCAGCTAAAGTCTGTCACCCAGTTCCCTTGCTGCATCAACCAGCTTACCTTTCTAATATTGAAATTTGACAGAAAGTTGATAACTAACTAAGAAGAAAATTTACCTGACAATGTAAGAGAGATAATTAAACTATTCTATATTAAGTGTTGCAATGAGTTATTTGTTGTTGTATAATAAAGCGTAATTGAGCTTATCCATTTAAAAAGCATTTCGATAATTTTTTTATTGAATTCGGGTAGAAAGCTAAAAATGGATTGTTTAGGTCCTTTGTGTCTTACCTGCCGTATTCGGAATAAAGTAAACCGATAATAAAATATAGCTAATTATATGCCAATTGAATATTGATATGAGCTACGGCATTTATTTATTTTTTTCATACAGCGTGAAGCTATCACGATGTATACCGCACATAGTAGGGTAGGTAGAGGAGAATTTTCACAATCACAAATTTCGAAATCACTTTCATATTTTCGAAAGTATTATTAAAAAGATAAAGCATATCACTATAATATAATATCTGAACACTAGGTTTCATTACGCTTTCGCTTGGTCTCAGTCACACAAACATTCAGATCTGTTCTATCCCTCCTCTGTCATTCCACATAGCTATTTTGGCGCCGTCCTCCATTTCCCGTTATTCCGGACATGGCGTGTTGGGTGACGGTCCCCAACGTTGGCGTCGTCTTCGGGGAATGCTCTATCAATACGTACTCGTAAGGTATACGTGGCAATGACCGAATAAATTTAAATGAAATGTAATAAAATAGTGTCAAGTTAAAGTTAGTTTTAAAAATATTTTTTGATTTTTGATATAATAAAACTATATGTATTATTTTGTCAAAAATCTATTTATTTATACACATTTTCTAAAGTAAGTAGAGTTATTTACTGTAAACTCTCACATAGTAAATCCCAAGTGTACCAGTTAATACGAGGCAAATTAATAATGTAGAGCTGAGCGATGACGAGAAATCTCTACCTCAGCAAATTAAACTGAAGGTTATCTTAGCTGTCTCTATGTAAGCCGCGACAATTGAGGCTCAAATACGTCTCTGGTTGATTACTTACTGGAGATGTAGCGTTGTAGAAATTTTGCAAAAATTTTTTGTATTTATAATATAACTAAATACCAAATATAGGCTGAAATTAGTTATAGATTTTCTTTCATTTGTCAAATATATACGGCAAAGGAAATTTCCCTTACTTTTAATTTTTTTTATACAAAAATTAACTACACCAAAGTGTTACTTAAAATGTTATTCCAATATTGCTTAAAATAACTCAAATCGCGATCTTCTCTTGCCATACTTCAAAGAAATTTCTTCAACATTTTATCAAATTGTAGCGATAATTCCTTTAAATATTTTATTCCTATCGCACTGACAACTTTTTACTTCACCCTCGTAAAAGCGCTATTTTTCACAAGTAATTCAAATAAAAATCTTCTTTGAAATCGAATAATATAATAGATAATTTTTTTTTTAATCTGTTAGTATTCATTAACTTTTGACATAAATCTTGTCATTTTTACAAGACGGTGTCAATAATGAATAATATATAAGCCGATAAAATATGTACCTATTTATACAATATACATGAGATACTATTTAAATATTTAGCTGTATTAGTACGTACGTAGTGAGGCCAGTCGTGGCGCAGGGGCACAAACTGTGCCTGTAAATCGACTGGTTGTGGGTTCGATCCCCACTCGAGGGGATGAAATATTTATTTACATTTATATTTTTAATTTCTTCGCTCTGGTGTCGAGGGGAAAGCGCGGCGTTGAGTTCCGTCACTCAACACACAATGCCTCCAGAATTTGGCGGAAATTGGGTAACGGAGTGTCTTACACTAGCAGGGTAGGCAGAGGGAACTCTGCCTACCCTGCTGTGTGCGGGATACAGCGTGAAGCTGAAAACAAATTAGCACGTTACTTTGTTACATACACGACTACAATCTTAAAAAAATAAAATAATATTATTATTCCCTCGAATCGAATTTATACAACCGTAAACAAAACATAATACAAGTTTTATTTATATATTTTATTGTTTAATAATGGAGAATGTCATCTCGTTCATTAATTTCTTCTTACTGTATGTCCCGGCCCTGATAGCCATTTGGGACGAGGTGGCAGGTGCAGCATTCTATATATCGATTTTATTTTAATACTTGTCACGATTTCATTCATAAATAAAAATAAAATGATAAATTTAGAATTTGAATCCTTCTATGTAAAAAAAATTAATTTTATTGGGCGCTCTAAAGAATAAGTTAATTTACATACATCACTTTTTCGGTATTTGTAACTAAAAAAGGAAAAAAACGGAACCACGGAATATAAAGTTACTTTTTTGCCCGTGTGTCCGTTTATCAAGATCGTTTATCTTAAATTGTATATAAACTGAATGACTGTATGAACACGAGTGTTATATTCAAGTATCTAATGTAGTTGAAAGGTTTTTGGAGAGCTTTAACATTTTCAATACACAACACCGCCTACAATACTACAACTATAATACAATATACTTACAAACTGACAGTACTCGGACATAAAAACCGTACAAGTGCAAAAAGTACATACATCGTAGATTGGCATTTATGTCAGAATTTCTGTAGTAGTCTATTTCTACCTCTCCTACGCGTGTAGAAAAAGCGAGGAAAAATCTAGTTTACACCTACATTTTCCACCTGAATAGAGACATTTTGTGTCACGAAACTCAACGCGGAGTAATGTTTTCAAAATATACTTGTATATTTTTTCATTCATTTTAGACTCGAAGCTCTGTTAAAGTAACGTAAATTAGCTTTTCGAACTTTGATTGTCGCTCTACACTACACCAATTTTGTGGTTTCCTATGTCCGTGAATAGCTGGTTCCAACGTTTCTTGTTTAATCTTGTATAACATTTAAAATAATAGTTGAATGTAATCGTTTATTTTAAATAGTCGGTTTTTTGAATAATATTAAGAATATAGATTTATTTTAGTTTTTTTTTTATAAATAGTGACAATATATTGCAAAAAACTATTTACTGTTTATTTTTCCAAATAATTAATATTTCATTAAAAATATTACAGTTAGAAACAAAATTTTTCACGATTTATTGTGATTTTACAAAAATACATCGGTAGACAAAATGAATAAAGTTAAGTATATTTTACATATTTAGAAAACGTATAAAAATTTTATCGTAGCGGGACTCGAACCCCTGCCCGCACCTCCTGGTTGGTTTCCAGGAGGCGCGGGTTCGAGTCCCGCTACGTTCAAATTTTTATACGTTTTCTAAATATGTATTTTTCTTTCCTAAGAGTGGAATAACACTTTAAAAATGTTTAAAATGTTTAAGTATATTTTGTTAAACTTGTACTAAGCAGAAAATGAAATTCACTATTTTTGACATGCTTTATTTAACATTCCGTGCTATTTTGGTTATTTAGTGTATGGGAAATCTTGCAAGCTCAATTTGACCCACTTGCCAGTGTTAATGACATTGAAATTAAATCAAATGAAAGGCTTGATTTGTAAAATATTATAAACGATGAAGAACGAACATCTAGACACTGTTTTTAACATTTTTTAGGTGTTATTAAACACTTAAGAAAGAAAATATTTATTTAGAAGTACAAAAATTTGAACGTAGCAGGACTCGAACCTGCACCTCCTGGAAATCGACCGGGTTGGTCAACCTAAATTTCTTCTAAATAAGTATCAAGACACTGATAGGTAGCTGAAAGGGACTTGAATTAAAGAAAATACATAGCCATGACTTGCTCGGACTTCGATTTCGGACGGATATCGGTCACTTGAAGATGGAGATTGACTGGAAAAGCATTTTGCAATAATGATACATTATTAGAAATTAGAAGAGTAAGAGAAAACTAAAAAGTTAAAAAATTTAAAGGTAAATTCAACAAAATTTTAAATAATAATTTTATGAAATTGCTAAAGCTTTTATAGTATCATAAAATTATTATTTTCATTGTGGTACAATTTACCTTTTGAATAAAAGCATATTCTTACAAGGTTTATTTAATTAATGTTTTATTTTCATTTTATACCACATTTGCGAAGCAAATAGGTGAATGTTTAAATGTTAATGTCATTTGCATTTCAGGACTTTAAGCTAAGATTATTTTTGTTAAAGCTATTAATTTCAACTAATTTGCTAAAGTAATTTTAGGGTTCTGTACCTCTAAAGGTAAAAACGGAACCTTTGCAGGATCACTTTGTTGTCCGTCTGTCTGTCTGTCAAGATCATTTATCTCGAGATCGTGTACTTGTAACAAGCTGAAATTAATATCATATATAATAAGGTGTATGATCCCTTGAAGCTCAAAGATACGAGCATTTATACAAATTTTGTTCTGTACCGCACGTAAAAATTAATGTATTTCAGAGAAAAAAATATTGCAAACTTATATTTGTAGTTAATTTCATACAAAATGAATGCATGTGACCGAAAACTTAATTTTGTCAGCTTTTGTAAGTTGTACTTCCCGTTGACTTACTAATTGATAGGGAACACTCGGTGTGCGAATCCCACTCGCACTTAACCTAACTTTTAACATAATAATGACTAACATAATAATTTACTAGTTAATTAATGAATTTATGTACAAAAAAACTCTCATTTAATACATAAAATCAGCACTAAAAATAATTTAAAAGCAGTAAAAAAACATGCAGTAATGATGTACGAGTACGTAACTAACGCTATTTTACGCGCTGGCGTGTCGCGAACGTTGTCCTTATGAGTGCACTTTCCTTTGAAATAAACGCTAGCAGCTTAAGTTCTAATTACCTGCGCATTTACAAATAATAAATGGTAGTTCGTGCACTTGGGATTTTATGTAATTTAAAGCTAAAAAAACATAGGAGAAAAAAGGATATTGGGGGCCGTTCAAGTATTACGTAAGCACTGTAGGGGGGCGGGGGGGTCTTGGGTTTGCTTATTTTTGATGACATGGGGGGTGTGGGGTCTAGCTAGTAATTACGTAAGCAGAAATTATTTATTTTTTCATATATATTAGGCTTTATTTGGTAGACGTACGTATTGTAGACGCAGTGGCGGACTAAGGCTAAAACAATACTTTGAGATGACTTTAATTTTTCTTTTTTCCTTTTGTTTCATCTTCACAATCAGAATTGCTTTGTTTATCTTGTTGGCCCTTTTGCAAAATAGTTTCAGACACAAATGATGTTTCTGGAGTTAAAATTACGGGCCCTAGGCAGTTGAATAGGTTGCCTATATGCCTCGATATAACTATTAGTTTTATAATATAACTAGAGGACGCGCGCAGCTTCGCCCGCTTATTTGCACCCTTAGAGGTGAATTCTAAAAAAACTACGAAACACGTGTTTAATAAAATATTTTTAACAGTCTGAATTATTTTTTTTTTAAAAATCGGTGGCTATTTAAAGATTTTTCCATATAAACTTTCAACCCCTTATTTGCACCCTTAGGGAGTGAATTCTACAAAACCATGAAACACGTGTTTAATGAAATATTTTTAAGAGTCTGAATTTCAAATTTTATAAAAATCCGATGTCGAGATTATGAAAATAAACATCTGTCCAAATTTCACGTTTTTACGCACAGCAGTTAAGGCTATGTGTGCGTCTTACCTCAGTCAGTCAGGTACATGTCCTTTTAAATATAGATATATAAGTTTACTAGAGGGCGCGCGCTGCTTCACCCGCTTATTAGGAGGGAATCCAAAAAAAACCATGCAACACGTGTTCAATCAAATATTTTTAAGAGTCTGAATTTCAAATTTTATAAGTCGGTGCAGAATATTTTTTTTTCCATACAAACTTTCAACCCCTATTTCGTCCCTTTAGGGTTAAAATTTTTCAAATTCCCTTCTTAGTGGATGTCCAGAATATGAAAATAAACATCTGCCCAAATTTCACGTTTCTACCATCAGCGGTTACGGCTCTGCGTGCGTCTTACCTCAGTCAGTCAGCACAAGTCCTTTTATATATATAGATTTTTTTTTTATTATAATTTTAACTAAGCACTACAGACACGTAATCCGTACTTTTTTTAACTTTTTCATTATTATTAGCTAATCATCAATTTTATATTTATCTGCTGCTTAAATAAGGCTTATAACTAGAGATAATTATCTAAATATGTAATTCCTAAGAAAGTCCAGGTATTTTTATATTGGCTTTTCTTTTTTTTTGTAAATATTTCACTTATTATCATAAACTTAATATCTATTACAATTTAACAATTTATATATTCTAAGTGCCTATCGGAAGATGGATTCAGGATGTGGAGGGTATAACCGAAGTGGTCATAACCTCTACTAAAGAAGATATGACCGCTTCGTTTCTATCTTTAATGGCCATTTTTAAATTGTATTCCACAATGCCTTTCGTCGTTGCCATTGTTGCACTGCGGATCAGCCTTTTGACTGCATCGTCTTCGCTACCGCTGTAGTAGTAGCAGCTGTAA